>PVIA01002629.1:0-200139 GCA_004024845.1 Tonatia bakeri | reverse complement strand
ACAGATGGGACAAAAGTAAGTTTATAGTTGTTTACATGGAAAATAATACAATAACTCATAAATAATAAATAATACAAGAATAAACTATTTTATGTACTAACAACTGTACACCTACTTTTGCCACGCACTGTTTATCAATAATTAAGACAAATGATCAGTGGATTAAATTCATAAACTAAAAGGAAAAAATAATTATCTTATTAAAGCTTTTAGATTCTTGTTTCTTATTTTAATACTAACTTTAATGAGGTATAATTTATATATCAAACAATTCACCAATTATAAATATATAATTCATTTATTTTTAGTAAATTTATAGTTTTGCAATCATCACCACATTCTACCTTTTTGCATTTTCTTATTATATTCTTAAATCCAGCAATATAGTAGTTTCAATAGACAATTTAAACAAAAGCACAGTTAAACTGAAATTGAAGTATGGAAAAAGATACACTATTGTTACTTTAATATCAACATCAATGTTACAGATAGAATTTGAACCAAAGTATTAATAGGTATCAAGAGTCATGGCATACTAATATAAAGAAAAATCCATCGACAAATATCCGAAACTTGTAAGTACTTAGCCACAGAGCCATGAAATATGTAAAGCAAAAAGCAAGGCAATAATAAGCAAATATGACAAGTCTGTAATCACAGTGGGTGATTTAACACAGATTTCAAAAAAAAATTTAGATTGTATTTATTTACTTTTAGAGAGAGGAGAAGGGAGGGAGAAAGAGAGGAGAGAAACATCAATGTGCAAGAGACACAGAGATTGGTTGCCTCTCACACACTCCCAACTAGGGACCTGGCCCTGCAACCCAGGCATGTGCCCCAACTGGGAATCGAACCAGTGACCTTTTGGTGTGCAGGCTGGTACTCAATCCACTGAGCCTGACCAGCCAGGGCAGATTTCAGAAATTCACACATCAAGCAGACATGAAATTAGTAAGGATATGAAAGATCTTAATGATGGAATAAAAAGCTTGATTGAATGGATATAAATAGAACCCTGTGCCTTCTAGTCAAAGAATACACATTCTTTTCAAGTCCACATTGACCATTTATAAAACTTGACCCTGTACAAGGCAAGAAAGAATTCCAGTAAATTCCAAAAAGTCAGTGTAATATCCATTAAATTCTCTCATCATAATAGAATACTAGAAATTAACAATTAAAAAACTAAAACCTTGAAAATATACAGAAAAAATAGAAAGAAAGTAGTTCCAGTTGTGTATTTGAACATGCCACAGAGTTACAATAGGAACAGATAATAGAATCATAATTTGGAAAAACCCATTTGTATTCTCATCTCATACTATATATCACAATCAATTCCAAATGGACTAACCAGTTGACTCTAAAAGTCAAGACAGAAAATAATTAGATAAAAATAGAAATAAATTGTGTATCTCTGAGAATGAGAATATTTTCTAAGTCCCAAAGCAAATAAAGAATTTAGTAAGCAAAAGGTAGACTTGGCCATATACATTTTTTCTTAAGAAAAAACCCAAAGACTCTGTACATTAAAATGTCTACATGAGCCCTGGCTGGGTTTCTCAGTTGGTTTGAGCATCATCCTGCAAACCCAGAGGCTTAGGGTTTGGTCCCCAGTCTGGGCGTGTGTGGGAGGCAACTGACTGATGTCTCTCTCACACTGATGTTTCTCTCGCTCTCTCTCTTTCCCGCCCCTGTATCCCCTTTCCCTCCTGCTCATCCTCTCTCTCTAAAATCAATTTAAAAATATATCTAGGGTGAAGATTAAAATAAAATGTCTATATTAAAAGATCTGCAACATTGATGCAAATAAAGACAATATCTATAAACATCACATACAAATTAATAAGAAAAATACCAGAAACTTCAGTAGATAAATAAGCATTGAAAAATAGATTATTCATAGAAGAAATATAATATAAAATTTTAATTTTCTAGTTTCACAGTGAAATTTTATTTTCCCTAATTAAATTAATGAATACCTTAAGGGTCTGTGATTTGCTGCTGAGATGGTCAGTCTTGTGAAGTGTGGGTACTCATCCGGTAATAAATGCTTTGTGACTGTTTTTATTAAAAACAAACTATAAACAAAATTTTACTCACACTGATGATTTTCATCTCTTGAAGAATAAAAATTGCCAATAGCTTGTGTCCGTCAATATTGGAATGACTGAATGAATTATGGTACTCAATAAAATAGTATGCAGTTGCTAATGTTATCATTATTAAAAGGGTTTATGATTATGCATATGATTATGTGAAGTTTTGATTATATCCCAGTTAATAACATAACAATGTGCTTTGTCATAATTCAAAATATATCAGCATACCAAACCATAGATACAGTCTCATTTTAACTACATAAAAACTTAGAAGAAAATACCTGAACCTGTAACCCGTATTTATCTTTGATTGGAATTGTGAATAATTTCTGTTCTTTGAAATACTCTTATGTATTCTCCATGCAGAGCATGTACTTATTTACCTTTTCCTAACGAGCAATTAAAGAAATATATAGGGATCTTCAAGTAACTGAAGATGAAAGAACAAAGGGAATAAAACCTTTAGAAATCTCAGAAACTCATAGAAGTCTTGCCTAGTGACCTAGTCCAGGCAAAAACTAACTGAGCAGCAAACACAGACAGAAGTATTTTGTTTTCATTTAATGCAACTATTTACTGAGTAGTTCTTTTAATGGTGCTTGAAATATTAGTGAACTGAAGAATTATGCTCCCATGGATTGCTGTGTAATTGGATTTCTCCTTCAGTTGCTGGTAAATCTTTTGTTAGTAACTAAAGCCCTCCTCTTACTAATATTTATCCCTCCTCTTACAGTTTGATGGTATTGTTTCTCCAGGGTCAGTGAATTAATTGATCAGCGAATCTTTACTGACGTATTTTGTTTGGATACCTTGTTTCCCTTGGGTTCAGTTTTCTGGTACATAAAATGAAGGATCTTCCAGAGCATTTCCACCTTTTCCATGTGTGTGACTGACCTAGGGATCTGGTTAAACCACAGGTTCTGGTTCAACAGGAATGGAGTGGGGCCCATGAGCCTGCATTTCTATCTATCACTTTATTTATTTATTTATTTATTTAGATTTATTAATGTTCATCATAAAAGCTTTTTTTCTAATAACATAATGGCACACACAGTCATATTTATAAAGGGTTTCTCATTTCCAGGGTTGGTGACTTTTAGGGATGTTTCTGTGAACTTCCTGAGAGGACTGGGGTGTTCTGGATGGTGCTCTGAGGGCCTTGTAGGGGGATGTGATGTTGGAGAACTGCAGCAACTTGGTTTCACTGGGTAAGGATATCACTCTTCTTAAACTCGAAATAAGAGTTCCATATTCTCTTGTTTGCTGCATTTGACTCTGGAGGAAACTGTGACTGGCTTGCCAGTAAGTCTGTCCCTGGTCTCTGAAGCTTCAGGTGCTTTGTGGAACTAGAATCAGGCAGGTTCATGTTGCCTATTTTATAATGTTCAGAATACTGGAATATTGATCTTACTCATTCTTTGAATGATCTTCATATCCTTTTTTGGTCATTGGTTTTAAAATTTCTATTTATATTAAATCTCCTTAAGGGTGGTAAAAATCCTAATTTCGAAGTTGCATCCATGGTGACTGATTCTGAGACTAACACCTATTCTCAGTAGCAGGGTTCTAGAAAACTACAGGGCCCCAGCAGCTTCCAAGGTCTCTGGTCACACCCTGTACTGTTAAGGTAATTCCTACATGGGTGTGTGGTACTTAGAGCTAGTGATGGTGCAGAGGGCCTCCTCTTTACCCTCTCCTTACCAACAGTTTATCAACTTGAGTCTTTTGCCTGGAGGACAACTGGCAGATTGTGGAAAAGGTGGCTGAATGGTGACACCAGAAGGAGGAGGAAAGAGAATTATGCTGAATGAGTCAGCTTTGCTGACCAGTTCTAGTTCATTGACACGGCATTCTTCTCCTGCCTTCTCACTGGAACTAATTAAATAGGCCTTTCAAGCTGATATGTGAAACAGCTTCAACCCCACCAAATTATGAAATTACATTTAATTGTCCCACTCCACCAGGCCCCTGGGGACTATTTTACTCACTGGACTAGAGCCTGCCCTGAGGCAAGAGAAAACAGTGAGACTTAATTTTTTTCTGAAGTAGCTTATACTATGGTTGAGGAGGCAAAAAAGAAAGAGAAAAAGCAATAAGAGAAAATGAGAAGAATTCGAATATTGTCATTTATTTTGATGGGCTGAGGATGTAATGTTAACCTTGCTTTGTTTAAAGAAAGTTTTGGGTGATATGAATTTAATAAGAGGAGGCATGGCATCTCAATTATTCCTAATCAAGTTAATTGAACAAAGGGTGGAGTTCCAAGAACCCCTTTAGTACTGAAGGGGAATGCTTATTTTCAGTGCAAGACATAAACTCTAAGAAACCCTCCATCCATTCTTGAATGAAACGTGAACTCCTACAATAAGGTTTATATTCCATTATTACATCATCAATAGGATCAAATCATAGTGTTTGGATTATTAAACAATGACACAAGTTCTAAATTTATGATACTAAGCTATGTTTTTATTTTGTTTTGTTTAAAAGATTTTATTTATTTATTTTTAGAGAGAGGGGACATAAGGGAGAAAGAGGGAGAGAAACATCAACATGTAGTCGCCTCTCATGTGTCCCGTACCAGGGAACTAGCCCTTAACCCAGGCATGTGCCCTGACTAGGAATCGAACTGGTGACCCTTTGGTTCACAGGCTGGTACTCCATCCACTGAGCCACACCAACCAGGACTAAAATATGTTTGTGTTTTAATTTCAATAACTATCTAGTAGATTAAATGTTTAAATCTCTTCAGTACCTTGAATGGAATTTAAATTTCAGAGTTTGGGGATTCTGGTCTAGAGTTAGGAACACAGGAAAAGGCTAAAAATTTCTTTTTGGAAAATTGCCCCTAGACCCCTAGAATCTGGCTAAACATTATAAACTCAGAAATTAATATCTAAAACAGGATCTAAATTTGAACATTCTTCCGTGTGATACTATTATTTCTTTTCTCCCCCAGTCCTTTTTCTCTGGCTGGTATTAAATCTCTTTTAATTACAATTATACCATTTCCCCCCAAAACCTTTTTTTTTCATATACAATCTCTCTTGAAAACCAAACTAGAAATATCTTCCAAAAGTACATTTTAAAAAGTCCTCTTTGTGACCTTAGAGGGCACTAAGTAGTTAGGTCAGTGAGATTTTGGGGTATTTTCCAAAGTAAATAGGGAACTTTTGACCCACATTCCAGGCTGCAAATTAAAATCAGGCCCAAATGAAACCTATACTCTTTCAAGTGACATCTGGGGTCATTTGGAGGATTGGGGTCCCTTCAGAACTGACCTAATCTGCATTCTGTCCTCGTGGATCTCTGTGGTGGAAACCACCCCCCACCTTCCCAGAAGGACTTGATGTACCAGCTGTCAGCTCAGCTGCAGGCAGCTGCTTCCCTCAAGACCATGCTGTTCTCAGAAGGGACGTCCAGGAACTGATTAGATTGTAGTGGCCTTGAGGGTCCAGTGCCCTCACAGTGGTGAGCAGTATGTGCTCTAGCTAACCAGAGGGTCGGCTGAGGCTTTGTCCTTCTGTGCCATAGTTTGGCACTTCCCTATGCCCCATCTGCCCCCACCCCTCCCTTACACCTGTGTGGATTTCTGCACCCAGAGAAGCCAACTTGAAATGGTAGCGGGAGTGGTATTAGAATACAGGCAATAAGATGGGGTTTTTGTCATAAATTAATTGACTGTATATGCATGGCTTTATTACTGGGCTCGCTATTATCTTCCATTGAACTCAGTGTCTATTTTTATGCCAATACCATATTGTTTTGATTGCTATATCTTTGTAATATAGTTTGAAATCAGGGGGTATTGTGCCTCCAGCTTTGTTCTTCATAAGCATTTTGTAATAGACCAAAAACTATGTATCTCAGTCTCCTGCTGGAGAAAGAAACTCTTGTTTCCCTGAATCTTTTCAGCATCTTTCTAAATGATTTTTAAAATGAACAAAGTTAAAGCCAAAAAAATTGGAGGATGACACTGAGGATATCAGAACCCTTGTGTGACTAGTGTCAGGTAAAGATGTAAAATGACACTTAAGAGAAATATATATTGCTTCCTTTGTGTTTGTTCATGGGTGTTCTTATGTATCTTCCATTTAAAAATAATAGAAATCATCTAAGAAATTTTTCATGGAAGGAGAAACAGAAATGTTTCTGCTCCCAAATAAAAGTGATCTCTCAGGCAGCCCAGGAATCTACACTGAGTGGACAGCTCAGTTTAAGATTAAGATTAACATCTTAAAATTTCAGAGTCCACGTACAGTATATGTGATCAAATGCTGTTGGAATCTTTCTTCTCAATGGCAGAGACAGTATTGTTCACACAATTAAAATAAAGCTAAGAATCAAGAGAAAATGTGGCCAAATCATCTCACTTCTTGGGGCTTCAGTTACCCCTCTGTACGTAAGGGGTCCTCAAACATAGGTAAATGTCAGAATCATTTGGGAGCTTTTTCAAAAGGAAATTTTGTCTCATAAACTACTTTTTTCTTTATTTGAACTTTAAAATAAAGTGGAAGAATGTAGAATGTATTCTTTGGTTGAACTTTTTAAGTTCAGCATTATTTCTGTAAATATTCCATGTTTTATTCTCCCAGATTTATTATTCTCAATGCTTTTAAAATTACATCTACAGTGCATTTGGAATAAGTGTGATTTTAGAGACAAGGATAACCAACTGTTTATTTAAAAGAATTCCTCCATCTATGCTCATGAAATAAATTGAACTGTGATTCCCTTTCCTCATAATGTCCTTGTCAGGTTTTGTTATCTGGGTTATGCGGACATCATAAACAAGCTGAGAAATGTTTCCTATTTCTCCGTACTCTCAACAAGTTTCCATAAGACTCGTATTATTTCTTCTTTACTTGCTGGGAAGAAGTTACCAGTGAACCCATCTGTGTAGTTTCCCAAATCAAAGACCTGCTGGGTTCCTGTTATAGCCCTCTAGTTATTCTCTAGTCTGTCCGTGCTCCCTATTTCTTTTTTTTTTGTTATTTGCTCAGTTATAACGCTATTTTAAACTATGAAGGAGGAATTGAACAGCATTACAGAAGATTTTCAGAGGGTATTCACATTAATGCCCAAGAAGAAATTCTAGTTCTTAAAAACTAGGAATCTACCCTGGCTGGGTAGCTCAGTTAGTTAGAGCATGATCCTGATACACACAGGCTGTGGGTTCCATCCCCGGTTAAAGCATATAGAAGCATCAACCAATGAAACATAAGTAAGTGGAACAACAAACACATGTCTCTGTTTCTCTCTGTCTGTCTAAACCAATCAATCAATAAAAATAAAATAAAATAATAAAAACTAGGAATTATATATCACTTTTGCAGACAATACATTTATGTGGATAAAAACAGGAAAAAGTAGTACATAGGTATGGTAAATCTTCCCTTTTTATACAAAATAAGACAGGAAATCTGTGTCTGTGATCTAAGGATGTTTTGCTTATTTGTTAGATTTCTAAAAATGTGCCTTCACTAATAGGCCCCTGGGTGTTGGTAAAAATAACCATCGTAATTAAACAAACAAAATGGCACGGCTCTGTTGAATGGTGAAAGTTTTGTATCAGACAGTGATGACTCCAGTCCTGTTTAGGGGTGGATTAGAGGATGAATAAGTAGGTTCTTGAGATTTGTGACAAACATCATCACTGTCTTCTATAGGAAGAAGGAAAAAATGACTGTCTCTGTAAATTTAACAATACACACGTATTTAGTGACTGCAGCAGGAGAGAAATGTTTTACAGAGGAACAGAGGATCTCTCTCTCTCTGTCTGTACATATATATGTATATGTATATATGTGCACACATGTGTGTATACACACACATACATATCATTCCATACCGAGACACACACACACACACATATATACACACACATCTCTGACAGCTTTGACCTGCTATTCTTACATTTTGGCTCCCTAGACCTCTCTAACTCCCATCCATCCTGCCAATACAGCTTAACTACATGGTGCAAAATAAATGCCCACCTCCCAACAAAGTCAAAGGAAGACTACACAGTAACACAGTTCAGAGGAGCAGCCTGAGGAGGCGCCACAATGATGCTCTCGTGCTGTTGAGTGGAAGTATAGACCAGATGTCGGCCTTGGAAGGTGGCCTCCATGGGGACTTGGAAAACCAAAGGTGATGGAAAAAATCATTGGAAAAACTGGAAGAAAAGTTGGGAACTTTTAGAGAAGGTTTTAGAGCATGAAGAAGTGGTAGAGTGTGGGTAACTTGAGTTTCTGCCCCAGGAGTATGTAATTGGGATTACTTCATAAGCAAATTAAATTATAGTTCAAGTAAATTCAAGCTGTTAAGTAGATATGACCTGGAAATGGGTGAACAGGTAGCTCAGAGAAGGGATCTTATTTTCTCATTAACCAAAGAAGCTAAGAGAAATAACTCAGGTTTGAAAAAAAAATAGAAGTCCAAGCAAAGTAGGATAAGACCTCAGCAACTGCCCTAAAATGCCATCACATGCGTCAACAGAATGTCAAAGGAATGTATCGCTACAAATTCATGAAGCTTTACCTCACCTGCCTCCTGTGTAGTGAAAGGTTTGCGTACTCTTCACAGTGATAGAGCAAGTTGGGAAGAGGCTGACAGGAGACCCAGAAGAATCACAATTTGGGAGGAAATGTCTCTTCTTATGGTGGTTAGAAGCAGAGACAGACAGACAGAGAGACAGAGACTTCTGTGGTTTCTATTTCTTCCAGAGTTCCAACTCGGGTGGATTATCTCTATTCTAACATTCAATCTTTATGGGAACTAATCTGAATGAATTTCTGTTCCTTCAAGCAACAGTCTAAACTGAAGCAGGGAAAAGAGAAAGAAGAGGACATGTGACATTGTGATTTATGCTTCATTATATTTGGTCTGCCCAGTTTCTGGCACAGAGTTCCTAAAACCCTTGGAGTTTCCTGAATTTTGAGAACAATGAAGATGTCTTTTGTCATGTCAGTTAGGTGATCTTTGTGTCATACCTGAAGATGGGGGCTGGTTAGCAGGAGAACCAACTTCTGTGATTAGAGGCTTGAAACTTTCAGTCAAATCCCTGATCTCTGTGGAGGGGAGGACTGCAGATTGAATCCATCACCAGTGTCCAATTGTATCTATGTGATGAAACCTCCATAAAACTCACAAGGGCATAGTTCAGAGAGCTTCTGGGTTGGTGATGTCGTGGAGAAATGGGGAGAGTGGCTGCAGTCTCTGTGCCCCTTCTCCATTTTGTCCTATGCATCTCTTCCATCTGCCTGCTTCTGAGTTGTATCCCTTTATAACAAGTCTTTAGTCAAGTAAGTAAAATGTTTTCTGAGTTCCGTCAGCCACTCTAGCAAATGAATCAAACCCAAGAAAGGGAACATTGAAAATCTGATTTAGAGCTGGTAGGTCAGAAGCACAGTTGCCAACCTGGACTGGTGATGATTGGCACTTGAAGTGGGGGAGCAATCTTGTGGGACTGAGTCCTTAACCTGTGGGGTCTGACACTTTCTCCAGGTAAACAGTGTCAGAGTTAGGTTGAACTGTGGGACAGCTGGCTGGTGTCAAAGAATTGCTTGGTGGTATGGGGAAAGTACCCACAGGCTAGAACTGGAGACCAGAATTATAGGAAGGATGGAAAGAAAAGAGCAAATAAGACTTGTTTTAGACCACCAACTCCCTCATCCCTGATTTTCTGCTTGCCTCAGGATTCAGTCCCTGTCAGAAGGAGAAAAGGAGACCAGCCCCCTCCCACTGTCCCAGACCTGGCGCCTGATCCGCCATCTCTCTCCTGCGAGCCCACCCGCCCAGGCCACTGATCTGCTGCATTGTCCCTGTGAACTGTGTTCAAAGGAACAGATTCTGACAGAACACTGTAAATTTCTGGTGCTGAAATGATGACATTAATTAGAGATGTCAAAAATGTTAAATATTCTGTTGGACTTCTGATGTAATTCATAAAAACCAAACTTCAATAACAAAAAATGACATGCAGTCAAGACATATTTTTGGCTTTAGGATAATTGATTATTAAACATTAAGATATGCAAGAATCAAATATAAATGCTTTCATAGGAATGTTATAAAACAGTAGATGAAAGCCAAAGAATTTCTAATTCTGTAGCTCAACAATTATTCTATTGTTGTAAAATAGACATTATGGTTTATAATGCCAAGAAGTAGAACTCTTATTTACTACCATATGGATTTATCAGTAGGAATATCTTGAAAGAATATCTTGCAAGGACTCTCAAAATACTTTCAGATACCAGTTGATAAATGAGAATTAACATAATTATGTGAGAGCCCCCCCTAAAATCTAATAGAAGGAAGTAATGATTTGCTTATCATTGGAAACATGGCTAATATTTTAATTTCTTAAGGAAATAATTAAAAGCCCATGATAAAAAGTTAGGTGTTAGCACAAATTCATGAGCTATGTGACAGTTGTCATGGAACTATCTCAGGAAAAAGTCCCCAAAGCATGTTTGTTTGGAGAAGCCCAAAATTTCCAAGAATGGTGGGTTTTGACTTGTTAAATGAGAGGGAGACTGTAATTGTTGAATTCTTTGTTTGTAAAAGGCAGAAGCTAAAAAGCTGTAAGCTAGAATAATAAGTGTAGTGTGTAAATCTAATGAATTTTTGGGGAAATTCCTATATATTTTTTCAGCTTTACTGAAGTATATTTGACAAATTGTAAAATATTTAAAGTATACATGATAGTGATTTGATATACATATACATTGTGAAAGGAGTCCCACAATCCAGTTAACTAACATATCCATCACCTCACATACTTATTTTTTTTTTGGTTTTGGGGGGTGAGAACATTTAAGTTCTACTGTCTTAGCAAATTTCAGTTGTATAATGCTGTGTTACCAACTATAGTTACCAAGTTTTACCTTGAATCCTCAGACCTAATTCATGTTATACAACTGGTAGCTGGACCCTTTTACCAATCTCTCCTCATTGCTCTCCAACCTCCCTAGCCTATGGCAGTCACTTTTCTACTCTCTATTTCTATGTGTTTCACTTCTTTTTTTCTAGATTTCACATGTGAGATCATGCAATATTTGCCTTTTTCAGGCTCATTTCACTTAGCATAGTGCCCTAAAAGTCTGTCCATGATGTCACAGTGGCAGGATGTCCTTTCTCATGGCTGAATATTCCATTGTACATGGATACCACGTCTAATTTATCCATTTATACATTCGTCGACATTTAGGCTGTTTCCATACATTGACTATGGTGAATAATGCTGCCGTGAACACAACAGTGCAGATACTCTTTGGTATCTTGTTTTCATTTCCTTTGGATAAATACCAGAAGTGGAATTGCTGAATCATACAGTAGTTCTATTTTAAATTTTTTGAGGAAACTCCATCCAGCTTTTCATAGTGACTGCACCAATTTACATTCCCACCAACAGTGTGTAAGGATTCCCTTCTTCCCACATTCTCCCCAACACTTGCCATCTCTTGTCTTTTTGATGAGAGTCATTCTGTCAGGTATGACTTGATATCCCATTGTAGTTTTTATTTGAATTTCCCTCATGATTAGTAACGCTGAACACCTTTTAGTGTAACTGTTGGTCATTTGTATGTTTTCTTAGGGGAAAAAAAGTCTATTCAGTTCTTCTGTCCATTTTTTAATAAAAAAATTTTCCTCTTGAGTTGTATGAGTTTTTTATGTATGTTTACTATTTACTCTTTATGGGATATGTGATTTTCAAATATATTTTCTCCCATTCGTTGGGTTTGTAGGAATTCAATATATTTTTTAAAAATTTCTTAATTAACAAAGAAAAACATTAATGGGATATTTTTTCTATGGAAAAACTTTAGCTATATTACTCTTCATTAAATCATCTAAGGCTAATGTACACAAGCCAAATTATATATACTATTCTGCTTATAGAAAGTATAGGTGGAAAACCTATTTTCTCTATCAAATGCTATTAATGCTAAATGTTAGTCAGCTGTTGGACTAATATTAATTTTATATGTAAAAATAAAAAACAACTCCTGATTTCTTTTTAGAAAAACAAGAAAGCTTCCAATCACTCATTTAAAAGCTGACTAAAAAGTAGAGCTATCACTACAGATCCCATTGACATTAAAAGGACTGTAAAACAATATTGTGAATAATTCTATCCCACAGATTTGATAAACTACATGAAGTGGACCTATCTCTTGAAAGATACAATCTGTTAAAACTCACACAGGAAGAAATACCTGATCTAAATAGGACTATATACAGGGTCCAGCAGAAGTAAGGCCTGCTTGAATGTGGTTGGTAGGGTAATAATGAGGGCATAATAATTTATAGTTTTAATTTGAATTTTTCACCTAAAATGTCATATGGTGTGCTATAGTGTGATATTGTTATGTTACAGAATTACATGCTTATGATTTTTAATAAAAAATTTTGTAATAAAAAGCAGTATTATCTGTGCTGGACCCTGCATATTAAAGAAATTGAATCAATAATTAATAATTTCTAAAATAGCACCAGGTCAAGATGGGTTCACTAGTGAATTCTACCAAACATTGAAGAAACTATATCAATTCTCTACAATCTTTTTCAGAAGATAAAGTCAGAGAGAATTAGACAAAGCTGCTACCAGAAAAGGAAACTGCAGGCTGGCATTTCTTGTGAACATAGACGCAAAAATCTTCAACACGATATTAGTAAATCCAATCCAATCCAATTATATGTATAAAGAATTATACACCACAAGCAAATGGGATTTACTCTTGATGTATAAGGCTGGTTCAACATTCAAAAAATCAATTAATATAATCTACCATGTTAACAGAAAAGTTACATGATTATATTATTAGATACAGAAAACACATTTGAAATATCCAACACTGATTCACAATAAAAGTTCTTAGTAAACTAGGAATAGTAAACTTTATGAAGTTTTCTTAACTTCATAAAGAAAATCTACAAAGAAAATCCTACAGCTAACATCATACTTAAGTGCAAGACCTGCAAAGCTTACTTGCTAAGAACAGGAACAGGGCAATAATGGCCCTCTCCCCTGTGCTTTTCAATGCAGCCTAGCTGACGCAGTAAGATAAGAAAATAAAATAAAAGGTAACTTATTGGGAAGGAAGAAATAAAACTGGCTTTATTTTCAGATGACAGGGTCTTCTCTGTAGAAAATCTGAAACAATTGACAAAAAACCCTGAAAAAAACAAAAAACTCCTTTTGGTCTTTTCAATAAATGGTGCCAGAACAATTGGACATCACATGCAAAAAATGAGTGTTAACACAGATCTTACATGCTTCACAAAAATTATAGCATAATTATGCTATAATTCTCAAAAATAGAACATAGAACTAAATGTAAAGTGCAAAACTATAAATATCCTAGAAGATAACTAGGAGAAAACCTACATGTCCTTTCATATGGCAATGACATTTAGATTCAATACCAAAGGCACAATCTATGAAATAATCAATAAGCTAGAATTCATTAAAAATAAAAACTTCTGACTTGTAAAAAACAATGTTAATGTTGAGAGAATGAGAAGATAATCTGTAGACAGGGAGAAAATATTTGCAAAAGGCATATCTGATAAAGAATTGTTATCCCAAATATAAAAAAATAATCTTCAATCTCAATAATGGGAAAATTAACAACCTCATTAAAAAATGATCAAAAGACTTAAACACCTCACCAAAGAAGATACAGAAGTTACAATTAGCATATGAAAAGATGTTCAATGTCATATGTCATTAGGGCATTGCAGATGAAAACAACAATGAGATATCACTACACACCTGTCAGAGTGGCCAAAATCTAAAACCCTAACAGTGCTAAATGCTCGTGAGGCTGTAGAGCAACAGGAATCCTCCTTCACTGCCGGTAATATTGTAAAATGGTACAATCCCTTTGGAAGACAGTTTTTTACAGCTCTTACAAAACTAAACATGCTCTTACCATAAGATCCAGGATTGGCACTCCTTTGTATTTACCCAAATGAACTTAAATCTTAATATCCATACAAAAAGCTGCACACAGGTGTTTGTAGCAGCTTTATGCATAATTGCCAACACTTGGAAGCACCCAGGATGCCTTTAGTAGGTGAATGAACACATCGTGGTACATCCAGGCAATAATAAAACAAAAAGAGCTATCAAGCCATGAAAAGACATGGAGGAAACTTAAATGAATATTACTATGTGAAAAAAGCCAATCTGAAAAGTCTATATACTCTATGATTCCAACTATAGGACGTTCTGGAAAAGGCAAACCAATGGAGACAGTAAAAAGATTAGTGGTTTCCAAAGTTTAGTAGGGAGGGAGGGATGAATAGGAAGAACACAAGGAATGTTTAGAATGGTTAAACTATTCTGTATAATACTACAAGATTGGGCAAGAGTAGGTTTACAGTTGTTCATATGGAAATATTACAATAAATAATAAATAATAATATAGGAAAAAACTGTGTGTTTCACCTACTTACAACTGTAAACCTACTTGTGCTCCAGTCTGTACAGTAGTGGATATGTGTCTTTCCACATTTGTCAAAACCCATAGACTGGACAATACCCAGAATGAGTCCTGCTGTGAACTATGGACTTTGGGTATAATGAGGTGTCAGTGTAGGTTTATCAAATGTGACCAATGTACTGCTCCAGTGGGGATGTTGGTGGTCTGAGAGGCTGTGTGTACGGGGGGAGGGGGTGGATGGGAACTCGTGCATTTCACTCAGTTTTGCTGTGAACTTCAAAGTCCTTTAAAAATACTTCAGAAACACTAACTGGAGAACTTGATTGAATTACGTTCACTAAGTGCAAGGTGCAGAGTGCTGTTTCCACTACACGCCACAACCAGTTTAAGGAGGAGTGGTGCGGGCACCCTCGCTGGTTCCCCTCCCTCCCTCCATTTTCAAGGCCCTGACTTCCAAAAGGGTCTCTTCCTTCCCTAGGTCTAATAGAGGGAAATTGGAGAAAAGTTCTGAAAAATTTTAGAACAGCAAATTTTTAATATGCACAATAGTTTGGCTGATTTTAAGGACAAGAGGCTTACCTTTCACGAACTCTTCACTAGAAAGTCTCCAGCAGGACCAGATGGAATTCAACTACACAACAAACTAAAGAATGACTTAATGTTCTAACATCATTGCAGTCTTTGAATCCAGTCAAAGTTTGTTTTCCCCTGAAACTCACAGAGGCCTCTAAACAGTTTTGATCCAGACCCAACCCTAAATCGTGTTTTACTTGCTGATTTACATAAGACCTGCAAATATCTCTAACTTACCAATATTTGGTTATTGTTCGTGTGGTCAGATAAATGCTGAGAGTATGTGTTGTAATATAATTTCATGAACTCAGTGAGAATTTAGTAAGTAGGAAAAATCTCAGGAAATGTTTCATAAAACATCTTGCTTTATAGATGGGAAATCTGAGTGACAGTAAACTTGGTGACCTAATCGGGGGATCACAGCCAGTTAGCAAACCTGAGATTAGAACCCATTTTTCTATAAATAAAGAATTCTGAGTTCACACAATACAAAGTGTTGTCCTCAAAAAAGAAATGGGAGAGTATTTGCAGACTCAAATTTCTACCAATTAAAATTTTGAGGGATTTGAATTGCTAATTTGACCAAAAGGAGTCAGTACATCCACTCATATTCTCTTGGGCTTGATATCGTTAGCTTGCTGTGGCCGTGCACTGCAACAGGACTCAAAAGAACAAGGAATTTATAGCAGGGTATGACTTCAGGTTGGACTTGTCTAAAATAGAAGCAGCTCTATTTAGAGAACAGGTGTGTTATTAGGAAAAACACACCAACTTTACACTTTGAGTACACTCCAGTGGAGCACCCGGTTCCTGACAAAGAGAAGAGAGGAAATATGCTGAATATTTAATGACATGCTATTTAGTGGTTTCTCCCGAACCACAATGTGAAGGTAGTAGTTGTTTGTGTTGAGTGATGATTATTTTTGGTGCATTATGTTCCATTTCATATGAAATATATATCACTGTGAGAGAAATGAAAAAAAACTATAGTTGTTTGTGGTTCTGCAGAAAAGAATGTTTTTATCAGTGCATATATCAGTTTTACAGAGTTCATCTTCATCAGAGACAAATGTTGAATATTAGATTATTATTCTTATTTGAGCTTTACAGTGTGTCCTTACCCTAAGGTGACTCTTCCTTTAAGTAAAAGAATGTGTTTATTTCTTTTATATCACTCAATTCATTGATTTACTCCCTGTCTTGTATTAAAGACGATTCAAGAACCTTTGTTAAGATGGTTTCAGATTTCTACCAAAAAAACTAGATTGACAGCTCCCCACCTCAAACTTTATTCAAGTATTTTGAAGCTGCCTGCATGACATTTCTTTCCCTTAGTCTGTCCTCAAACAGCTATTCTAATTTTAACTTTTCCACTGACGACTCCTCTTTAGAAATAACTTTGATTTTAGAGCCTAATACTCATTAGGCCAAGAAGCAGTGTATTAAATTTCCCCCTTTAATTATTTCTTACTTCTATTTAATATTGGCATTTTTGAAAGAGTGTTATCACATCTCAAACCTTCAGTGCTAACTATAAAAAAATCCCTTTGTCACTTACGATGAAACGTGACAACAGTCCTTTCCTGCATCGTGGTCCCTTCCTGTCGCTGCCGAGCCATCAGGCTGCTCCCTGAGCGTGTCCCTCTCTACCGTCATCTCTCTTCTTCACGTGTAGGAGGGTGTGCAGGGTTTTCACTGGGGTACAAATAACTTCGAAAACTACTAGGTGGCAGAAACTGTATATCAACAGATCATTCTTAAAATTTATAATTTCTCCTTCCAGACACTCCTGATTCTCTTAACACCTCTCCTTATTCCTGCCAGTGAGAGTGCTGTGCCTTCCTGAGGCAGATATTCTGAGAACATGTGCAGATACCCATGACCTGGCCAGCCAAACCGAAAGGGTGGGCATGGTCGTCTTACGAAAAGTGAGATAATTTCTGTGAGAGCGATTTGTGCTTGCAGCATAGGATAGTGTAAATGTGAACCCAAGGTGTTAGCTTATTATTAGACATTGAGGGAAGGATGAAGGACTGGAAGGCAGGAGCACTTATTTCTAAGACTCCACCCTGCCACTGACTGCTTATGTGATTCTGGGAAGTGCGTTTAATTGTACTTTTCTATTTGTGCTTGTATCTATTTGAAAATTAGTCTGCCTCCAAACCTATCATGTTTTTAGCATAATTTAATTGCCTATGTATCTTTCTCACGTACAAAAATTTTTTTCTCCTTAAAGACAAGAACCATATTGCATTAACTTCTCCATCGCTCATGCATTGCCTGGCCTTTGATACAAAGTAGATGATCTTATGGGTCATGCCAAATTCTCATGATAATGTCTTGACATGTTTAAGGCCTTGGGTACAAAGTCTGGTGCTTTTTTCCCCCCACATCTGATTTAAAATATGCTTTGTGGGGATAAAATGTACTAGAAAGGGTTTTGGTTGGAACACTGTCCAATAAGAATATAAAATGAATCACAGATGTGAGGCATGTATAGAATTTTAAATTTTCCAAAAACCACATTAAAAAAGTGGAAGTAAATGTACAATTAATTTTAATAATAGATTTACTTACATATATAAAATATTATCTTAATATGTAGTCAATATTAAAAATTACAAAAAATAAAATAAACTTTGTTTAAGGAAGTGAGTCGAAGGATGTAAAGTGCAGTATCACTGGCAGCCTCATCCAGGGGAGGTGGTTTGCACAGTCACTGTCGGAGTTGAGATGTGTGCACATGCAGCTCTCACCATAGGGAGTTCAGCACGTCGGGGCTGCCTGACGGAGCCTGCCTCCCCTGTTTCTGGCAGACAGCTCCTCCCCCACACCATGGAAACCACCACAATGCCTGTGCACACTGTTTTGTAAATGCGATTTTAGGATGTGGTTTTGGGTGAGCACTGTTTCCACCTGTCCATTTCTTGTGACGTAGTTTCATTAGGTTAAATGGGGGTGGCTGGTTGGGGCACTGTGTTTGGAAGGGCTCTGTTAGAAGGATTGGGGCCTCTGTCTGAGTTCAGTAGGAGAATGTGCTCTTGGTACCGGACGTGGCGGTGCCCCTGATAAATGTTTGCCATCTCTGTTGAATACGGTTGATAGTAATACTGTCATTAAACACTGCACCAGGCACTCCTATTAAGCACTCTGTGACAGAGTTCATTTAGTTTTTTTTGATAATTTGGGATATGACGATTATTATCACCATTTTACGAATTAGAGAACTGAAGCCTATACATGTTTAAGTAACTTGTTCAGGATTGCACATCTATTGACCAGCTGGCCCGTGATTTACATACAGGCAGTCACTTTACCGACTTACATGCTTACCTCCATGAATACTATCTAGATATATTCACTGAGAAGTATCTTATCTAATCTGATAACAACACCCAACTTTTCCAAACTATGAGGTCTCTAAAATCCTCTGCTATCTGCCATGGCCTTTCCTTAAAGGGACAAACTGACGGTCACAGATGGGGAGACTCCGACTCCTTCCTGTAAGTGGACATGAAATGTCATGTCACCAACACGGTCTTTAAAATGCATAAATTTGGAAGGTTGAGGAGGCTGTGGGCACAATGAGTTCATTGCTTTTTCTTTGCTTTTTCCCTAGGAAAGATACTAGCCATGATATTATCTCACCAATGATTTGCTTTAAATGTACTTGCTTCTTTACTAAAAGGCTCATTAGGATGCCCTATGCCTCATTAACCTGACAGTAGAACAGCAGCATGTCGCAGGAACTCATGGGAGACTGCATAGATGGTCTGCACTTCTATAGTGTTTGAAACACAAGGGAATGCTGTCACAGGGAGAAAAACGGAAGGTATTTCTAACGAATGTATACCTCAATATGATTAGATTAGATTGTGGGGGAAAATTTTTTGCTATAAACAGTATGGAATATGTTTTCATTTATTTTTTTCTGAAGAAGGGTAGCCTCATGTATCGAAGAAAACATAATGATTTCCCTCTAAATTAGCTTCATATTGCATTGAAATAGTTAATATCCCTTTTGACAAAGTTCATCAGGACATTAATAAAATGTAACACCATCATGTTTGATAAATGGGTATGTTATTGAGAGGAAGAAGATACTCAGTGGTTGGTAAAATGTTTTCCTTTGGAAAAATTTGAGGAAAATACTCATGGGTGGTTTTGCATTAATGTAGGCGTACTCAATTCTCCACAAGAAGCAGATAGATGAACTACCTCTGCATAACGACAGAATTTTCTCAGGCCACACTTCCAAATCCTGTGTCTATTTAAAGGCACAAATGGGTACCCATTTTAAGCCCAAGATTCTACATCACAAAATGTAGAAGGAAAGGCTTTGGCTTAAAAGATTTTGAAGACTGGAGTTTTGAAATACACTCATTCACATGTATCCTCATATAACTTACTGTGATTATTAGGTTTAAATCTTTATGTAGCTCCCCTCACATGCTTATTTTGTGCGGAATTGTAAACTTACAAACCTATCACAGTCAATAGACACATTTTGAACCACTACTGAGTTCTAGCATGTGTGACAGGTAACACTAGCTACAAAGTAGACACTGATAAATAAATGAGTTAGTCTGTTAAATACAATAGTATTAATTAGTATGCCAAAGCACATTTAACAAAAATTATAGTTTGAATGTTGATATAATTAACATTTAGATTTTTTTTAAAAGGGGCTTCTCATAAACCCATTACTGGTGCTGAAGAGGGAGTCACAGAATCAGTATATAAGATATTTATCATCATGTTTGTTATTCTAGGGTCACCTGGTTTGCCTAGAACAGTTCATGTTGACACTTGTGACCCTGGTATAGTTAATAGGACTCCATTTTACATTTAGAATTGCCCTGGTTTAGATGACAAGTTATATGATTATCTTAGTATTTGCATGTGTCATAATTCAGACAAGCTCAGGCCTGAGACATACAGTGACTGAACAATAGGCTGACGTGGAAATTCAGAAGAAAACCTCAACAGGATAGGAATGGAAGGGAGAGTAGATGGGTCTCAAGAAAATGTAACACACTAAAAAGGCCCAAAGTTGTGTGTTTTGGTTCTGGGGGGTGTTATACAAGACCCACTCTGGTGGCTTGGACTAGCTATAGGCAGTTGTAAAATCAGGCGTGTGGTCTAGTTCACGTAGGACAAGGCTTCCTGTGAGTGCCTGTGCACGGAACAGCTGGTTGTGGTAGTGGTGGTGGAGGCACTCTGGCAGGAGTTGGATCAAGCAAGACAAGGCTTCCAAAGTGGATTGACTCAAGGCAGAAGCCATCTCCAGGACTGGGAAGGAGACTAGCTTGCTGGTTGGGAAAGCTGAGGCATGGACTTTATGGTATAGATTAGTTAATAATACAGTGGGAGGTAAGAGACAGTTGCAATATGTTGGGTTCATTCCAGGTCCACTGAATACTGGGTCCACACTAGGAAGACCAACTACAGACTTATGCACCGTTAACTACTGCCTGTCCTAATTGTAAGTGTTGATGGGTGGAAGCCATCACTGTAGCTAAAGATGGAAGGGGATGGGGAAACGATTATTAGTCTCTCTTTGAGGGAACAAGGAACAAGCATGAAAATTGGGTTTCAAGGCAGGAAGCTGACACGTATTAGCTGATTTATAAAGATTTGTTGAGTAAACAAATGCCCAAAGGATGTGGGTTTTACGACTATAAAAACTCCAACTGAAGAGAGCTATGCGTACAAATGCCAGCCACAGTCTTTGAGGATGAATCCAGCTGTGAACTAGAAACTCGCAGCTCTCAAGCTCGGAAGTGCAATCACACACAACAGGTGTAGGCAAAGGCTAGAAACCAGACTGGGTCAAAAATGGAGAATAGGGAACATGTGAGAAGGGCCCACGATGATGGACATGCCCACTACTGCTGACAGGGGCAAACCCTTGTGGGCCTGCAGACGTGTGGAGCAGAGAGAGGTGTGTGCTCCTTATGGATAGAGAGTCCAGCTGGGTGGCAGGCAAAACTGACCACAGGAAAGAAGCAGCCTTGTTTTCTGAAAACTGGCCCAATTATGAAGCACACTTTGAAGAAAGTGAGGAGAGCTACTGTAACATCTATTTTATTCCAACTTAAAAAAAAACATAATAATGTCAGAAAGGCTTTTCTGCCACCTAATTGGTGTGTTGGGATATTAATAAAGATTCTGAGAGAGTTGTGAAACTTTAGATCAATATTGCAATGATACCTTTGTCTCCTACATATGATGCTTGTCCACCAAGTAAAAAGTAGAACACATCATTAAATACTTCCAAAAATCAGCTTAAGCAGTTTACACAGAATTTTATTACTTAAAACAGGGGTGTCAAACTCATTTTCACCAGGGGCCACATCAGCCTCATGGTGGCCTTTAAAGGGCCAAAATAATTTTAGGACTGTATAAATGTATCTACTTCTTAACTGCTAAGGAGTTGAAATTACGTTCAGCCCTTTGAAGGCAACCACAAGGTTGATGTGGCCCCTGGTGAAAATGAGTTTGACACCCCTGACTTAAAACAATAAAACTGTAGTTCGTGGTATAACTGTTAAACTTAAGACCTGACAATGCCTTCTGTGGAATATTAGAATGAAAATCATATTCCAATTTATTGAAGAGAAAACTGGCATATCATTTTAAAGGGAATATCCAGTTAAAAGATTGTATGTAATTAAGGGAAACTAATGAGTTTCCCTTTTGTAAATGAGATTAGACTCTATTTTGGTCCATTCTGTGGATACTGTCTTCAAAGTCTTACTTCAGATTAGAGAATTACATAGACATGTATACAAACACACATCTTTGGATCTCATAACCATCCTACAATGTGGTAATCATGCTTTCATAGTGGGGTACTATTGAAGGGTTTTAAATCCAGGCATACCTGACCTCAAAGCCCATTTTCTTTCAGTAAACTAAGCCTTCACTATACCACTACTTTCTTTCTTTATTTCCTAGTGGTGCTCTATGCATGCTAGGAACTCAACAAACAATATGTATTTATTAAGGTATATAAATAAACAAGTGCTTTAAATACTATAAAAAGTTACATCTTTGATGAAAATCTATGAGCTCTGCCCAGGCTAGTGTGGCTCAACTGGTGGGAGCATCGTCCCAGTCAGGGCACATGCCTCAGTTGCAGGCCAGGTAACCACCCAGTCAGGGTGCATACTAGAGGCAACTGATTAGTGTTGCTCCCTCGCACATCGATGTTTCTCTTCCTCCTTTCCCTTCTCTCTAAAAACCAATGAGTATGTCCTCAGGTAAGGATAAAAAAAACTCTAGCTCCTATAATTATAATTCCTGTTTACTAATGTAATCTGTATACCTGGTATGTAGTAATCACTCAATAAAATTTTGATAAAGAAAAGATAAGAGAGAAAGAGAAGGGAAGAAAGATAGTAGGAAGGAAGAATAACTATAGCCTGGGATATCTATATGATCATGGAGAATGGAAAAAAGAAATTTGGAATATTAGCACTAGAAGGTGAAGGTGATTTTTAAATTATCACCCAATGAGGCAGAATGGCATGTGAAGCTAAAATCAAGCAATGGGAGTGTATGCCTGGCTCACATAAAGCAGATGGAACACTCAAGTAGGTAGAAAAATGGAAATTGTGATTTTGAGAAGTGAGAGTTTGAAGGGCATTAAAGTGAAAAGAAAAGGCAGAAAACTGTACTTGAACAACACTAAAATTAAAAAGAAAAAAGAATTCATATTGACCCAAAATAACCTTCAGCAGTTTTTAAAGTTGGATGTCCTTTCTGAATTTCATGATGGTATTCTACATTCAAGGCTCTTTATTGGCCAATGGTTATTAATATGTATTGCATTTGACTAAGATATTCTAGAATTCCCTAATTTAAAGTAATAATTCCACAGAGAAATTTAAATTTCTCTCATTTATATACAAACATGTAAACAGGTAATTGATATATTAAATTTATTTAATATTGAAATAAAAAAATAAAAATCTGCTGTGTGTTTATTTACACAAACCTTTGTTTTTATTAAGAAGCTAAATGTGAAAAAATGTAAAATTTCAATAATTTTCTACAATCCCTCATCACTTTCTCCTTAAAATATCTTCATCCTTACTTCTTAGCTTTTAAATGTACATAAAAATATATGTCTCCCTGGATGGATTATAAAATATGAAATTCTGGTAATACCATCTGCATACAGCAAGAAACTGTTCACTGCTTGCTTATTATCACCTGTTTTACTTCCTTGTGAAAGAAAATTATTTGGAGACCAACTTTTAATAGCCATAGGGAAACCAATGGAATTATTTGCACATTTCTTTATTAAAGGGATTGCAGAAAATACAGAGCATATCTTCAGAACTCATTCTGAAGATGCAGAATAGTCACTGGCAAATCAAGATGATGATCACATTGGCCTTTGATGACCCCATCTCCCGACTCTGGGCTCATTCCTTTCCTCCTCTGCTTCTTTCCCAGCATCCTCATGCCCCTTTCCCACTATCCATGGTGGACAAAGATTTATTGTATAACTCATCTTAACAAGTATTTGCATTTTTATTATAATGACCAAGCCCTTAAACTAAATAGATATAATTTTACAAGAAATTCTCAAGTTAGTTCGTATGGTGGTGGGTGCATGTGCAGAAAGGTGGGGTATGTGGATCACATCACAACACCAGTGACATGTTTCAAGTATGGAGATCCAAGGCTCCAAATGCTGAGGTTATAGTGCTCTTCTTCCACTGGTAATTTAAAATAAAAACAATATTAAACTGTAAAATGAATGCAAGGAGTCCAACAAAGTTCTGGCTCTCCCAAAAGTTTCTACTTGAATTGGTATTAAAATCAATATTAACTACTTTCAAACATATCACTGTGTCATTATCTTTGGGCCTCTGCTTGTCTTGTAGCCATAACCCTGACA
Source organism: Tonatia bakeri (assembly GCA_004024845.1). Lineage (NCBI taxonomy): Eukaryota > Metazoa > Chordata > Mammalia > Chiroptera > Phyllostomidae > Tonatia > Tonatia bakeri. Next base: position 176,095 of record PVIA01002629.1, on the reverse strand, counting down.
CAGTGCGCTGCCTTTGGTGACGCAGTACCGACCACAGGCTGGCTCTCCAGGAAGAGGACTAGCCAGACAGCCTCATCAAAGGCCATTCAGTATTGGTGCAAAATGCTTATTTTTAGTCATTTTTTATTTGCTCAGTATTTGGAAAGATCTTCCTTGGAAATAATTAGTCTAAAAAAATCATACAAAGTCAGGAAGGATAGTAACAATGACACTTCTGGGTTATCTTTGGGGAGGCGGGGGATGTAGGGATGCTATCAAAGAAGGATTTTGACCTTATCTGTAATAACTTGAAAAATTTTAAGAAATACATATTTATTTGTTACTTGGGTACTTAAAATTAATTTCAAATGAGCTAATATGGTTGAGTAATACTCAGTATCATCCAGAATTCTCTGATTTCGATCCACTTTAATATTTCTTCATCCATTTTCCCTTAGGAGTCTCAGTGGGGGCCCCTACTCATTCTCTAAGCCTCTTCCTGACCTTGTCTCTCATCAATCCCAGTTTCTGAGCCAATGCTATCTGCTTCATTCCCCTACCCAGCCACACACCCATGGTGAAATTTGCTACTAAATCCCTAAGCTCTTGTTCCAGTTGACCTGAGAGCTGCAACTTTCCTCTAATTTATATTCTCAGACTGAGGCTTCTGCACCTGAGCTCTCCTATGGCCCTACTTCTTAGCAATGAGCACCTTCCTGCCTGGGTCCCCATTCTGAGCCCTTCTTCCATTAACTGGCCTAGTTCAGCAGTTCTATGATATGAGGGCCAGGACTCTGTGTTTTTACTGTTTGGCTCTTGCCTCAAGATTGGAGATTGTTCCATAAACCCAACCTAAAACTAGAGCCTTGATCTTGTGGATAGGACTCCCTGGGAATCACTACCCATCCTGTCTAGCTTGCTGGTGTTACACTCCCGCACTGTCCCCATCAATCACCATGCCAGCTCTGTCAGCCTGCTGAGAAATCTCATTACAGCTGGGACATCCTCTACTTTGTGCTGACAGTTTGCTTGAATCCTGAATTGAGCTCTTCAAGCCGGTCACCCAGGCCCAGAGCTACAACCTCTAGCCACAAGGGAGCCCTATAATCCTTTGCCACAAAGGACCCCTCAAGAAATCTCCAGAAAGAGAGGGGTATCAGGTATAATGTATCATCAGAACTGAGCCAAGCCAAGAACTCAGTAAGACACAAGTTGTTACCTATGAGGCAAAGTTGGAGGTGTCGAGGCTAGTGATAAGAATGAAGAAAAGGAGTAATTGTGCAAAGTAGGGGTCCAGACAAATGAAGCACAGGTGGAGCAAGGCCTGGGTGCACAGCAGGGTCTGTTAAAATAAATCACGCTGATGGGATACTCAGGCGAGCAGGTTTGGTGTGCTTTTGAGGACCGGGTAGGGTGAGGAGAGAGCCTTAGGGGCTGAGCTCCACCAGAAAAATGCCTGCCCTTTGCTGTCTTCCCTGTTTCATGCTGAGTAACACCATGACTCACCAAAAAGAAGAAAAATTCCCAAAATACAGCAGTCAGATCCAACAGTACCCTTCTGAGTCACCAATCTGAGATCCTGAACTATGCCAGGGGCATTTATATGAAAATGAGTAGTTTTATTTTTAAATACACATTTTATTATTTTCTTATTTCAAAGTAATACACAGTAATTGTAGAAAATAAGGTAAATGCAAATAAGTAAAAAGAAGAAAAAAGAGTCAGTCACAAATGTATTACTAGTATTTAAGTACTGTTAATATAAAATAATTGTGGTGTATCCTTTTATACTTTAAGCTGTATATGCATACAATCTATTTATCTATAATCTATCTCTTTTTAAACGAGGTCAGACTATACATACTGTTGGCAGTTTGCTTTTTTTCACGCAACAATATGTCGCAGATACCTTTCACAGAATCACTTTCAGTAATTCTTTTCTCCTTTTTCCTTTCATAAAGTGATTTGACAGCTCTTTAATTTTGTACATTTAGTTATTTTAAATTATCTGAGATAGCTTTTTAGAAGTTTGTTTTGAACAGCCTCATACTCACTTCAACTGGTTTATAAAGAATTTTAACTGAGAAATTGTTGAGATAGGCAAAGAAAGCAAATGCAAAAAGACTAAGACTGGAGAATTGTTAACTAGAAACAAAACACCATTATTTTGAAAATTTTTTCTCATTTTTAAATAAAAATAAACCAGTCCAATTACCAACTTGTCTCAGAACTCTTGCTAGCTAGATTTTGATTTAACTTAAATTGTCCATAAAATTGGTATGGGGGAAAGGTGCAGTAAGTATCTAGAAGGCAGTCATTCTGTGAAAATGCAGGCCCACATAAGGCCCCAGGGTCACTCAGTGATACTAAATATAGTGGTTTTTCCAGGACAGTGAAACCCACTGAATGGGGTCAGTCTTGTTCCAGCTGCATGCACTGTTGTGAGGTTTCTCTGCGGATGTCTGTTGTTTGTTTTGATTTGTTTTCTGGCCCTTACATGGAGATACTTATCCTGAGCTTGGGACCTCCTGCCTTCCAGTGCAAATAAGTAAAAAGAAGAAATAAGAGTCAGTCACAAATGTATTACTAGTATTTAAGTACTGTTAATATAAAATAATTGTGGTGTATCCTTTTATACTTTAAGCTGGAATGACTGCTTTTCCCGATAGGCCTCAGAGCTCAGGCAGGTGTCGGTAGCCTCTCAGTCAATTCTGTTCACATTTTCCTAAACATTGTTGGAACATTTAAATTCCTGTCTAAATTATCCTTTTCTTCTTAGTCTATAGAGAGATATCCTTCAACTGTACAGTAATACATGTTTTTTTCATATTTTAGTCTTAGTTCCAATATTTGCAATCTCATCTGACCATTTTACTGTGTTGAACAGCTATGATATGCCCCCTGGCTGCCTTGACAGGAGTTAAACTGGGATATTTACCTCTCATATACATGGCTAATCCAAAGCCACTTGCAGTGAGATACTAGATCATGTTTAAAAATAAGTGCGAATATTTGGTGATTTGTCATTACTTCTGGGCACATGAATTCTGTGGCTCAGCCATTCACAGATAACGTCTAACGTAAGAACTAATCTAAACCTCATGGGCCAGTTCATGGCTGCTGTGTTCACACAACTTCCCCTTGACTGGCCTACACTTTTGGTGCTCATCCTTCCAATTTCTCTGTAAATTCTTCTTATTTTCCCAGCACATGGTATATTTAGCTGTCGAATTGATACAATTGGAGAAGATTTCTTTTATGAGTTCATTAGCAATGTGTTCTAATGCTTCTCAGAATTACATAGCCAGGGAGCCATTTCTCTCAACACACCTCCATTTCCACCCTGTTCTTTCCCACGCTCTGCCTGTTCCTGAGGACTAGCTTCCAGGCAGATGATTTGCCACCTGAGCAGGATTCCAGTGGTTTGATAGAGGTAAAGACCTCTTGGGTTGGGTTTTGTAGCTAGTCATTATCTTGCAATAAAAGTTCAGACGTTAAATGTCTCTCCTTTTCCCTCCCATGTTCCTCAATACCAACCTTTTGCTGTGTTGTTCGTTAACCTTTAGAGCACCACCGGGTTTCCAAGAGTCCGGAGAAAGCCATGCGTTCTGGTGTTGTTATTGCCCCTGGTCCTCCTGAGCCTCCTCAGTCCCTGCAGTATTCACTCAGCTGGGTTTTTCATTTTCTTTACGTTTTACCTCAAGGGCTCTGGGAGGATTTGTCTTCTTATTTAAAACCACCTCTACCCATAAATCAAGTTTTGATGCTGTGTTTCTGTAGATGCTTTAGGCCTCCATGATTTCTCTGTCAATGCTCAGGTTTTTGGTGCTTGGTTTTGTTTTCTCTGGTCCTGAAACATGCAACCTCTCCTCACCATTCTATCAGAACATAAAGTAGATGCCCATCAAACCTTTAGTGTAAGATTCTATAGTATTCATATTCAAGAAAGTAGTCTGTGCTTGTTTATTGACACCGAAATGTTAAAAATGATAAAAATGATTTACATTTGAACAATGTAGCATTAGTATTCCCTGGACCCAACTCACTTGGTGCAGAACATTTAGAAAAATCAGTAAATGTAAATCTATGTCATTGTTCTTAATAATTTTCCAAGCCACTATTTTTTAATGCATGCATTCGCTTAAATGTTCAGAAATTGTTACTTGATGACTAAGGTTATGATTCTATTCTGAGACTTAAAAACGTGTTAAATTAGCTTTTTGGATCATATGGTGCACTCTAGTGGGGTCTACTTAAATTACAAACAATCCTGCTTCCAGTTCTTTCCCACCATTTTTGGGAGGGTAGAACATGACAAGAAGAAGCAGAAATTAGTTTAAAATATACTATGGTGGAAGGATTGACAGAGAGAGAGAGAGAGAGAGAGAGAGAGAGAGAGGAAGGAAAGAAAGAAGGAAGGAAGGAAGATCTCATGGACATAGAACAGCAAGGTGTTGGTTGTCCCAGGGGCAGAATACGTAATACAGTGATGTGTTGCAGAGTTATGCACCTGAAACCTGTGTAATTTTGTTAACCAATATCACCCCAACATGATATATATAATATGGCACAAAATAATTGAAAAGCTTGAGTAAAAGAAACATAGATCTGGAAAGGACATGAAAATATACATTTCCTTCCATTGCCTCTAATTAGCACTTCACCAAAAGCAATCCAGAAGATAGGTTTCTGCCCTAAGCATATTTCTAAAGCTGAGAAGATATGATCATGCAACATAACCTGGCTTGTATTCACTTTGAGAACATTTCCAATAGATGTTAATCATTATCATCAATATTTGCAGAGCAAGGCTTGTGTACATGAAATGGCATTGATTATTATTAGTTGTTCCTGGGCCACTTTATACAAGGGAGGGACCAAAAAAACCCTGGAATTATCTTCTGGAGGGTAGGACCCTTGTAGTGCAGGCTTCACCCCACTCCCCAGCCAGGTGAGTGTTCTAGGAACCCGTCTGTATCAGTGTACCAGCTGGCATTGTGAGAGGCTGCATTTGGCTTCGCTGAATTTTTTTTGAGGACTCTTTCAATGCGTTTGCCCATTTCATGATGGGGGATTTATGAGCGCACCTGCCCACACTGCTCTGACTGTTCAGCAGTTCTGGATCAAAAATGGCATGACCCCTGTGCCCCACTCTACCTATTTACCTGCTGTCACCCTGAGTGACATTTTTTTGTTTCCCTGAATGAAAAAAGACCTCAAAGGGAAATGTCTTGCCAGTATGGGAGAAGTGAAGCAAGAAATGGCAAAAACACTAAAAGGTATCAAAATCAACAAGTTCAAAAACTGTTTGGAACAGTGGGGGAAAAAGTTTCGATAGGTGTGCATCAAATGGAGAGGACTTTGAGGGTGACTGAAGTTTAAACTTGTAAGAATAAAAACACAATTTTTATAAATAAATTCTGTTTTTTGGCCCCCCCATACATTATTACTACTAACAAGCTGCTACACATAACTATTTCTTTATAGGTCAAATCATTTAACAGAGAAACTGAAGTGGAATTCTTCTAGGATGGGGCAATATCATGCTATTGTGGGAAATAGCCATGTTCTGCCAATAATGTTCAGGGATCAGAGACAGTCCAGCATGGGACCTTTCTAATCCATTCTCCTTTAATATAGCACATATTGGTTTCTGTGTGTTTTTTTTAAAGAAAGGAAACACCAGTAGCCAGTGTAGGTAGGAGGCTGTGCAAGGCTGCAAAGCAGAGAAGTAGGAGATTCCAGTTTTTTCTCTTTCACCAGCCAGGGCAGGAGACTGGGCAGCCAGTGGGTGGTCTAGGCCTCCACTTCCTCACCTGTAAAGTGGAAGGTTGCCCATATATTTCCTCACTGGTTGGTTCATATGTTGAGATGTAACCTATGAAACTGGATTGTTTGCAAGAAGAAAGGCCATTTTTCAAGCCCTGGAAAATCTGTGAAAAATTGAAGGCATTTCAACATTTATATTAAAGTTCCATTCTCTCCTCAGGACATGGTCACTTTAACCATGTTAAAAATGAACACTAGATGCTTGTTAACATAATTTAGGCAAATGAGGACCATAACAGAGTGGTCTTTGGACATTCCCATTTGTTTATATTTACATCTCTCGGACCACCAGATCTCAGTAGCTGATGGCAGCTCATGGCACTGATTACAGGGAGGGACACCTTCTTACAAGAGAGATGCCTTTTGTTTTCCGCGAGCAGATGCAGACACAGATGACTCTGGTCAGAGTCCTCACTGCATCCTCCAGTTTGGCCTGGGGAATCATTGTCCACATGTTCTTCTCCTTCATATTAAGCATATACTATATGTAATATAAAATATTTATATGTGGATTTAAATGTCTATATGCCTAAGACTTTTTAGTGAGCCATATTCAAATGTATATGGCTTCTGAATAAAAATTTATACTTCTTAAAAGTTATACAAGAGCTATATTCTGTAAGTGAAGCAAAGTTGGAGTAAGAATCGATGGTATAAAAGCTTCTTTGAGAAATGACTAAGTCCATCTCTTTGCCCACAGCGATCCTATGGGCCTGAAAGAGAACACTGATCTATTTTAAAACTCCCCATTCTAGTAGGTTCCCCAGTCCTGAGTACTGCTCACATTCCTGGGTTAAACCCCACTTCACACCCCACCATCCACTCCAGGATAGAATGTTAAAAAACACTATTGAAGGATAAGAAATTAATAACATGGAGTACATAATTTATTCTACAAAATTAATCCCCACTCCATACACACACATTTCCATTGGTTTTCTAGTTTGTTTTTGTTTATTTTTATTTTTTTATATTTTATTGTTATTGTTCAGGTACAGTTGCCTGCCTTGGTCTGCTTTTAGCTCGCTGAGATTATCGGCTAGGTGTAGTTGAATCATAACTTTTTACCATTCAGTCATTTGTATAAGTAATAGTTATTAGTACCTTGTGTGCTCCGGCAGAATATAAATGCTAGAATTACAGTCTAGTGATTGTTTTAAGCTTGTTCTTTGTTTGGTTTTAATTGATGTCCCTAAATTCACAAAATCAGCTCTGTGGTTAACTACTTGATACCAAACTTGAACAGTTGATTCAGATGACATAGTTCTTGACGGTGTGTAAAGAAAATTCAATTCAAGAATAAAGTCAGTTAGGAGAAAACAATGCTATCACAATTATGTTTGGAGTCACACAAAACCAAGTTGTGTTGCTATAGCGTAAGGTAATTTTTATTGTTTTCTTGTACATACAAGAGCAAAATTTTAAAAATTCTTAAAGCATTGAAACATTGTTTACCTAAGGTTGTCAAGATGCCTGTTACTGATGTTAGTGAAATGTGCTGAAATCAAACCATATTATACTCAGCTACTACAGAAGCTTTAATCATCTGCATCACAGTTCTACATTAAGGTGCAAGCCAAGAACACTTGAAGAATTGCCATATAGACACCCAGATTAAGTTTCTGCATTTAATGAGCTACAAGTAAACACTATAGATTATTTCTCAGAGCAATACTTTGGTTATTATCTCTATCTGATAAAAATATTGGTAGAAATGAATCATTTTAAAAGCAGATGAGCTTTCAAAAATATTCCAACCCAACCAATTCATTCTAAAAATGGATATATGGGGAGGTAGTGGTGGGGAGAAAATGGAAACAACTGTACTTGAACAATAAAACATGGATAATATATAGATTAGCACAGGAAAAATAAAATACTATGAGATGAGTCCACTCTTCAGAAATTTACATATAGTCCATTTCAGGAAAGAATTGGTCTTAATCGAATGACAATTACCTCCTATAAAGTTTTTGTCTGTCATAAGTAATTCCCCACATCACAACATAGGTCTGTTTACTCTGTAAACAAAATGATGTTTAGAAATGTCACTCTGTGGCTTTCACATTGACGTTTGACCTGGCTAACCCAATAAAATTTAATCATAGAATTTTAAAATCTGTAAATAATGCTAAAGATCCAAGAAGGATAATTACATCCACTTTCATGAAATAGTATAATCTCAAATTCATGAAGTAGTACAAGCACCTTTAAGAGCATTTAATATATGGGAAGACCTTGGAGGGAATATATTTATAAACAACTGAAATTCCTATTTGAGAAGGACATTCATTTGCCTTAGCTATTTTCTTATTGTTACATAAGGACCTGGGAGTCAGCCAGTGAACATCTTGCCACAGAGACCTGACAGATGCCTACCGAATAAAAGTGGAGATAAGCCAAGAAGTCCAAATTGGCACACTGCATATTGACTATGGGAAAAACATTTGCTTTAGTAAAAGATATTCAGTTTTGACATAGCCCATATGAATTTATTAACACACTTATTGCCTCCTTCTTTGAGGTGTTTAAAATCACTTTTTATTTTTCAATTATAGTTGCCATACAATATTATATTAATTTCAGGTGTATACCCTGTGATTAGGTATTATAAACTTACTAATTGATCATTCCAATAAATCTTGTACCCATCTGACACCATGCATAGTTATTAGAATATTATTGACTGTATTCCATATGCTGTACTTTACATCCCATGACTGTTCTGTAACAGCCAATTTGTACTTCTTAATTCCTTCACCTTTTTCACTCGTCCTCCTGGCCCACTCCCATCTGGCCACCACCAAAATGTTCTCTGTATCTATGTCTGTTTCCATTCTGCTTGTTTATGTTTTTCTTAGATTCAGTTATTCATAGATATGTATGTATTGTCATTTTTTTTATCTTTGTTCTTCTTAAAGAAGACTCTTTAACATTCATGTAATATTGGTTTGGTGATGATGATTTCCTTGGTTTTTTTCTTGTCTGGGAAGCTCTTTATCTGTCCTTCGATTCTAAACAATAGCTTTGTTGGGCAGAGAAATCTTGGTTGTTGGTCTTTGCTTTTCATCATTTTAAGTATTTCTTACCAGTTCCTACTGGGCTGTAAAGTTTCTTTTGAGAAATCAGCTGACAGTCTATGAGAATTCCCTTGTAGGTAACTAACTGCTTTTCTCTTGCTGCTTTTAAGACTCTGTCTTTAATCTTTGGCATTTTAATTATGATGTGTCTTGGTGTGGGTCTTTTTGGGTTTATCTTGTTTGTGCTCTCTGTGCTTCCTGGACTTGTATGTCTGTTTACTTCACCAGGTTAGGAAAGTTTGAATCATTATTTTTTCAAATAAGTTTTTAATTTCTTGCTCTCTCTCTTCTCCCTCAGCATCCCCATGATGCAAATGTTGGTATACTTAAAGTTGTTCCATAAGCTCCTTACTCTGTCTTCATTGTTTTGTATTTTTTTCTCTCAGTTGTTCTGATTGGGTGTTCTTTGCTTCCTTTTATTTCAAATCACTGATTTGATTCTTTGTTTCATCCAACCTACTGTTTACTCCTAGTGTATTCTACTTTTAGATATTTTATCCTTCATTTGACTGGTTCATTTTTATGGTTTCTATGGCTTTTGTTGTGCTGTTGTAGTTCTCACTAAGTTTGTTGAGCATCCTTATAACCATTTTTTTGAACTCTGTATCTGGTAAATTGCTTACCTTCATTTCATTTAGCTCTTTTTTTCTGGAGATTTCTCCTGTTCTTCATTTGAGGCATGTTTCTCTGTCTCCCCATTTTGGTTTTCTCTTCATGCTTATTTGTAGTAGTTGTCCTGTGGGATCCAGTGGCATAATCTCCTTGATCACCTGAGCTGGGTGCTCTAGGAATATCCCTTATATGAGTTATGTGAGCCCTTCCCTTATAATTGAGTCTTGACTCCTATTGGCCCATTTGTGTGTGTGTTAGACTCTCAGACTGTCTGATCTGAGGATCGACCTTGACTATAGTAAATCAGCTGCTGTGCAGGTGCCTCAGCGAGGTCTGGTCCCTGCAAGAGCTCCTTTTGGATATGCTGCTGATGAAGCTAATTGAACCCTGCTCTGATGTTATCTGAGGGTGGTCAGTGGGCATGTTGGTTCTTGGGCTTCTTGGGAGAGACTCTGGTATAGACCAATGTCAGATGCTGCTGTGACTGGCCCTGGGCAACCTATTTGGAGCTACAAAGTGATCCAAAGTCTGTGGCTGCCTCTATTGGGCCTGAGTGTATATGGAAAAGACAAAGTTGTGCACCAGGTCTGACTTTCTCCAGCACCAAGTCCAGAAGTAGGTCAGCAAATAGCTTGAGGTACCCTGAGATCCACTTCAGCCTGCAAGCTGTCTGTTAGGTTCAGTCACTAAAAGAGCCTCTGGTGGTACTCGAGTTACATGAAGTAGGTTCTCAGTGAGTCACCAGGTAGAAGCAAGTGATGTTCATTAGATTGATAACAGGTTCAATCTCAGTGCCAGAACTAGGTCTGAGGTCACTCAGCAAAAGTCCCGGTGTATACCAGGTCTAGCTGCCACCAGCTGGGTACCCACAGACTTTTGTGGTGAGCTGAGATCTTAGGATATTGTCAGGGTGAGGCCAGTAGACTTTACCAGGCCTAAACAGACCAAGATTTGGCCATGTGAAAGGAAGGCTCTGTACCATTTGGGTGTATGAGGGAAAAATGACCTCCATTCTAGGGCCAAACAATTCAATCTGTCCCAGTTCCTGAGCTCAGCAGGGTGGGGCCTCCAGAAGTTAGGAAGGTGGGGCTAGTGGATTTCTCTGTGAGGGAAGTGCTGATCAGTCTTAGAGGAAGGAGGGAGGAGTAGTTTCCTGCCTCAGAGTCATACAAGTTAGTCACTGACACCCCCCTGATTCTTCCTGGACCTCTACACTCCTGCCCATGCAGCTCACTACTCAGCAGGGTATGAGCTTTGCAGGGTGGGGTAACAGGGAGTCCAGAAGGTGCTATTGCATTCCCTAGTCTGATGCTATAAGAGGGGAGTGCTTCACCCAAGAAAGATGGCATCTGTGGTGTGGGAGTGGGACTCAGCACTGGATCCTGGTGGCTGTGTCTTCAGCTCTTTCCCCTCGCCTGAGCCACAAGCCCCAGTTTCACCTCACATGACTAGTCTGCTCCACCCTCCCTCCACCAAGCCCAGGATGAGTGACTGAGAACGAGATTTTGTGTAATGGCCTTTTAAGAGCGCCTGTGTCTCTAGCAGATTGCCATCTCACCCTGGCAGACAGAATCCTTGCTGATTTTCACAGGTAGGTATTATGTGGGCATGTCTTCCTGTCTTGGGTGCTCTGGGCTGGGGAGCCCAGCATGGGTTCAGCTAGTCTTGGGTGATTCAGGCTGGTTGTTCTATATTTTAGTTGTAATTCTAGTTTGTCCTGGATGGCAGTGAGTGTATCTTCTACCTACTCCACCTCCATCTTGGATCTCTGTGTAAGAGACAACTTTTAAGTACCCTTTACACTGGCAAGACTTGACCAACTTTTTGTTGATGTTCTCGTGTCATGATACTGGGTAGAGAAGGCAGCACATATCTCTAGAAGCTATTTTTACAGCTGACCAACCCAGAATAACCTTACCCTGATATGACTTCATACCCTATGTTTCCAATATATCCAAACTAAATATATCTCCAATTCAACTTTTCCTTCACTGATTCTCAAACTGAGGGGAAGTTAAAGTGGAAATGGTGTTATGGCCAATTGCAGTTAAAATATGTTACTTTTGCAAAAATCTACAATGGATAGACTGCAAGGGCTCCTCCTATGACTTTAGAAGGAATCCGTGTAAATGAGGGGCCTTGAAGCTTAAGCTTCACTAGCTTCACCTAAAATTCACCTTTGCTTTTCATTTATTTTCATTTTTTTTTTTTTTGCTTCATTTTCTGTTCAAGTTCTGGCTGCTTCTTTCTTTGTATCCTCTCATTGCTTCATCTGCTGTATTCTGACTTCTAGCTCTATGACAACATTGGAATTGCTTTCTTGAATGTGATAACGTTTGATAGCTTTTCCTCAATTCTCATCTGACTTTTCCTCATAACATTTTAGGCCATTGATCATGTACTTCTTGAAATTCAGCCTTTATTATTATTTTTCTTCTGACTTCTTAGCTTCTTTTATGTCCTTTAGCCTTGCAGTCTTCTTCTGCCCCATTCTCACTTGTCCCCCTTCTTCATCTCCCACGTCATATGGATCCCTGTCACCTTATCTGCCCTCTGCACCCGTTGCTCTGCGAACTCCAGAGAGAACCCTCAGCTCTCATGGTTCCAGCTGGAACGTCCTCGTGGATGATCTCCAGTTCTCTGACTCTCATCTTACCCCTTCAGTATGCTTCAATTTCACTTTTCCATCCCTCCAAAGGACAGACCTCTTCAAAGCCACATCAACACCTTAAAGTCAAATGTTTACAACCTTTTACCTTATCCTTGCTCTTCCTAATCTGACTCCGCATTGGTTTCAAGGATATGATAAAGCATGGAATAATTTTTGATGAGACCCTCTTTGTTGCATTTTAAACCCCAGGCTATCTCCAAAATGGTTTATTGAAAATGTCTCCTTATCTTTTTTGTCAGTATAAATTCCCATGTTTCTCTATTTATAAGCTTTGAATCCAACTTCAAATGATATACTTTAAGTATGTGAATCTTACCAATTTATCAGAGTTTAGCTCATGACCCATAACTTTTGTGAATCCTTCCTGAATGTGCCCATTAACATTATTTAACCACTTGGCAAATTCAGCCACAACTCCTTTTTATGAATTAGGTCAATTTTGGATCTAAGTTAAGCAATAAGGCAGAAGTTTGAGAACTGTAAGATAGTCAATTTCTTTACCATCCCTTTATTTATCTCTACTCCCAACAATATTACACAATGTCTTGATGACATACACACAAGCTTTTGGTCCTCTGTTGGTGAAATTATTTTACCAAACGCCAAAGCAGATATGAGCCTGTATTTTGGGAGGTGAACACAGAGTTCCATGCACATCCACATTATTGCTTCACAGGGGTAGGTGGTATTCTGACTAATATACATCTTATGTGAAAAAAAATCATAGGCCATTGCATGACAAACATAACCCTGTGTCCTAGTTTGAGAAGGTTCAATGGGTAGGCCCCTTTGTTCTCTAAAAGTGATGATAGCCCTGGCCAACGTGGTGCAGGTGGTTGGAGCATCGTTCCATAGATCAAAAGGTTGCAGGTTTGTTTCCCAGTCAGGGGATATATGTGGGTTGTGGGCTCAATCCCTGATCAGAGCACATATGAGGAGTCAACCGATCAATCTCTCTCTCTCTGTGCCACCGTCTCTCTAAAAGCAATGAAAAAAATGCCGTTGGTAAAGATTAAATAAATAAATAAATAAATAAATGTGACAATAAAAGAGCAAAGACAAACCACTTGCTCCATTTGTTGCAGTTTGTGAAATTTATCTTCCTGGAAAGACCCCCAGAGATCCTTATTGCAATAAATAACAATAACAATAGGCTAATTTCATTCATTTCCCACCAGTAAGGAAATATCTTCAGTTGTGTGCTTGACATGGACTTCAAGTCCATGCCGGAGAATTTGACAGCAGAGCTTCCAGAACTCAGTTGTATCATTTCCACCCTCCCCGCCCAATTTGTACTCTACCTCTAATTTGGTGGGGTGGGGGTGTGTGGGAGAAGTAATGACTCCTAACATTGTCCAAGGATTCAGTATCAGGATTGGAATTTTAAAAAGTGATTTCTTTATGGAGGCTTTACATATTAGCCCACAAACTGATGGAAGGTATGAACCCTTTAAATATTTGAGTCCAGGCATCAGTGGGGTCAGGAACTTAGTTAATGCACTATGCCATTTGTACCCTCTATTTATTTACCTATATGTATTATTTCCCAAAAGAGTATAAGCTTATGAAGGGTTAGAGATGTTCCCCCCTTCCCTTTCCTCTCCTCCTCCCTTTTCCCCTCCTCCTTCCACTTCTCTACCTCCCCTCCCTCCTCCGTTTATTTCCCTTCCTCTTCCTCCTCCTTATGCTCCACACCCTTCTCCTTCTACTTTAAATTCCCCAATAGTACTGGATACAAAATGGATATTTAGTAAATATGTGTAAGTTAAATAAGTAAAGGATTTCTTTTTAGAACAATGAGAAAAATTCCATGTATCTGTTTCTTGTAAAGAAATAAATTATATGCAACGTTCTTTGACTAAATTGACTTTGTAAGCTTAACATTTATTAAATTTCTAGGAAGTCTTGAAACATGGGAAAATAAGGGGAAAACCTCTTAGATTTAGGAACATAAGGACATATGCACAATGCTCCAATTGTTTGGTGCTTCATTTAGATAATAACATCTGTCAAAAAATACCAGGTGCCATCCAAAGAATGAGAGGATTATAAAACACACAGATTAAGTCAATTGATGACTCACAAAAGGGATACAAGTTGAAAGTCAACACATTATGTAATGAGTAATAAAGACCAAAACAATGGCAAAGCAGTGAGGATAGAGGAGGGTAGGAGGAGGGAGCGGTTTGATGGTGATTAACCAGTTGCCGTGTCACTGGGAAGACAAGAAGCTGTAGGGGGAAGATGACTAAATTAACTATTCTCTTCCCTCACCATTACCAGCCTACTGTCGCCAAGACCCAGGAAAGTGTTTAATTTCAGGAAGACTTCTTGTTGTGCTTCAGTAATATAATTGTCTTTCATTTCTTGCTTAACTCTGTGATCAGTGGTAGGGGTGAAAGGTGAAAGTGCTGAGAAGCTGTGATTTACTTACAGAAACATGGTTACACTCTCAACAGATGCATGCCCGATCCATGGTTGTTTAAATTTTCCCAGGGGATAACCCAGCCCTGAGGAACAGCAACAAAAATGCTTCTGCAAATAACTGGAGACTGACATCACATAACCCAAACTGAGGAGAAATTACAATGGAAGTTAACAGCCACCATTTATCGTGTTCTTACTATATGCCAGGCACTGCTAAATTCTGTACAGTTATGATTTCACTGATCCACACAGAAACCTTATGAATCAAGAACAATTATTATCCCAATATTACAAATAAGGAAACTAAGGCACAGAGAGTGATTTGCCCAAAGTTACAGTTAGAAAATCTTCAGAACCAGGATCTGAACCCAGGCAATCTGATTTTAAATTTCATGTTTTCATGAAGAAATTTTTCATTCTTATTATATGCCATACCACAGTGCATTTTAATATATTTTAGGTCATTTTTTTATAATAAATGTGAACCCTGAAGGGAAAAAAAGATGTCTACTAAGAAGGGTTCCTGGTGGCTAACTGGGCTCAAATTTTAAAAACAGGGCCTACCAGCCATCCCTGCACAGGCCACCTCATGCTAACTGCACTTCACAGAGAGCCTTCGCTGAATTATCTGTCTCTGCATTGAACTACCTGCCTACACTGTGTTTCTGCCATGTGAGCAGGCCCTATAAAGGAGTTTTTGGAATCCTATTTCAACCAGTAGGACTGAGGCTTTCCTCATCCAGTCAGAAATGCACAGCTCTGACCAATCAGAGCAGTTCTATTCTGACCTATCAGGACAGTGCCATTTGGACCAGTCAAACTGAGAGGATTTAGAGTGTTCATTTGTATAACAATGGGACAATCAGGGACCAGGGGTGGGGACTTTTGTCCCTGTAAGTCATCTCCCCTCTGGCTTGGGGTGCTGGTCTCAATTTCCCTCATGGACTGAAGACTGCATCTCCCTGGATAAGCTGAAACTCTGGATATGTCTTACCAGAGCAGAACAGAGAAGACCAGTGCAGCACAAAACAGACCAACGGAGCGCAGAGTAGATCTGTGTGGCTGGAAAGGGGCCTGGCCCCAGGGTTCTCTCACCCATGCTGTTTTCACAGCCATACCGTACGTATCACCATTGAGCTGTTTTGTACTGAATAAACTTTCCTTCTTCGCCACACCCCAAATTGGGGATTCCTGTTGGTGTTGAAGTGGTGCCAACTGTTAGGTAGAATAGGTAGTAAACTATGGCAAGGAGGAGGAGGGTCTCTGTCTCACCCATTGACTCAACAGTCCTGAGCCGGTCTGATAAGATTTATGGGTGTTCTGAACATCACAAGCAGAGACAGCACAGGTGGAGTGGCGTCCTTGAGATTCTGTGCTGGGAAAGGGAGTATCTGTAGCAATTTTACTAAGACGAAGAGCCTTTACTAGCGGAGAAAGAAAGCCTTTGTAGTTGTACATTGTTCCCAAGATTAGAAGGGGAGAAGGAGGGAGAACTTAGAAACTGACTAAAGTATATAATCCCTGAACCCCAATAGTGGGCACACTGAGATTAGCTGAGTGCCCACTTGTAGCCTTGGCTCAAGTGCTTGGAACAAACTTACTAACGAACTTACTAACAACTTTCTTTCCTCTGTACCTGGGGCATTCAGACCAGCTGGGTGTCTGCTTGCAGCTTTGTGCTTGTACGTGTTTCATAAATGAACATGCAATATCATTTCCACATGTTTGCCTCTGGCTCGAATTCATCTCTTGCGAGCAAGTCAAGAAATAAGGAGCAAGCTTGGGTGCAGGGGGGTGGGGGGAGGCCTGTCTAGTGTCTCCGCCCCTGGTAACATCTACAACCATTGGTTGAAATAAAAATAGAATAATGTGAATTAGTTACATTATTAAAATATCAATAAAACAAAATTCATAAAATGGGTGGTGGCTATTACAATCACTCAGTTTTAATATGAGAAACTGAAGCAGAAAACACTGAAATCATTTACTTTCTACTGTTGCAAAGAATTCAAATATACAAGTTTTCTTTGGTTTCTTTCAAGGTTGACTCAGAAAGTTTCAAAAGATTTATAAAATTTATATCTGTAAAGTGCTTAGGCACAAGTTACTTGTAAAAGTTTTCCTTTTAAATTATATATGTATATATAATTTATATGGGATATATGTATATATGGGCAAAAGTAGGTTTACAGATACTTATATTGAAAATAATACAATAATTAATAAATAATAATGCAAGAATAAACTCTGTTTCATGTACTCAAAACTGTAAACCTACTTTTGCCCTACCCTGTTGTAGGTCAAATTTCCAATAACTTCCTATCTTAGTTTGGCCTCCCACAGAAGCAAACCCTGAAAGAGGAGTTCAAGTGCAAATCAAATAGTTTGTTTAAGAGGAGAAGGTCCTGATCAGAGGAAACAGGAAAAGTGAGACAAGGTAGGAAGCCAGCCACTGCAG
The DNA here is from genome assembly GCA_004024845.1 of Tonatia bakeri. Lineage (NCBI taxonomy): Eukaryota > Metazoa > Chordata > Mammalia > Chiroptera > Phyllostomidae > Tonatia > Tonatia bakeri. The sequence continues at coordinate 159,039 of PVIA01002629.1, read as the reverse complement.
GGTGTTAGGAAGCCAGGTATTGCCATGTATAAGTGGATCCTAGTCCCACTGGGGAAACCCTGATAGCCAGTGTAGAATATGCACCCCAGAAAGTGAAGGAGCTGGAACGTTTACATACCAACTCCCATCAGTCATTGAATGAAAGCTTTTCTCGTCAGGGACAATTCCGCCGTTTGCCAGGCCTCCCATATGGGAGGCAGAGTGGGCTTCAATAGCAAGAGAAGTGTGGGCACTGGCAACTGAAGTCCAGCCAACGTGCAGGCCCCAGCATCTGCTCCACCTCTCTTCCATTCCACCTTTCACTCTAAGGAGTATTATTTTGTGTATAAATCTTTATACCCAAACAGAATTAACTCTTGGAAATAATAAAAAAAATATTGTATCCAGTGAACAGGCTCCTTCATATTGTTTTGTGTGAAGGCTCTGCAGAAGCAAATGTTCAGTGAAAGAATCCGGCTCCCTGTTTCAAGCCATTCTGATGATAAAACACAGTGTGTGGCAGGGACTAGTAGACTTCCAGCGGGAAAGGAGATGTGTGCAGGAAGCTAAATCTACTGAGGGTGCATCACTGATCTAGGATGTCAAGGTGTCCTCTGGGAAGCTCTCTCCCTTCCAGTCCTGGGAGTAAAATGCTTGTTACTGTTGGGCTTCACGGTCATCCTTCTTACTTCATCTATTCACAAAACCCTAGTTGTGTGGACTTCCAAATCCTTAACGTGAAGATTTGGAGATTTGCAGGAGATGAGGCAAGGAGATTTGCAATCCAGAGAGAGAAAGATAAAATGGATTTTATTTAATCATAAACTCAGTTAATGGTTCAAACAGGGCCAGAACTGATTCGATGTGGTTAAGGAAATGGCAGGATCTGGAGTAATGAATCTGCTCCAGCTCACCCCTCTTCACATGTTTCCATTCCCACTAACCTCATCTGTCTCATTCTTTCCTTCCTTCATGTAAGTTCCCAAATTGGCCAAATGGCCAAAGGAGCTGATAGGTGTTTTTCTTCTTTAGTATTCTTGCTTCATGATGGCTATAGGCTATGAATTGCATTCCCCCTTTTCAGGAATGAAAGACATGAGGCAATAAGAAAACCTGCATGGGATTACAAGATGCAAAGAATATTTTAACCATTCCTACCTGCCTTTGTACAGTTTTTAATTTCTCTGTATTTCAGCTGTATAACTACATAGATAGAAAAATAGATTAATTTGTGTATCTAATAGTTTGCCCCAGCTCTTTTCCTATTAAACATTTATTTAGACTATACCCTGATGCTTTGTCCTGAAACATCTTACCTTATTATCCAAAAACTAATAATCAAAATTAGTTAACTTTGAAAAATCAATTATAAATGTTCCCCAAGTTGTGTGAAAAGAAACATTCAAGAAAGAAATGTCATGCTTTTAACAAAAAAGGGTGAAGAAAAGTGGGAAATCACATGCTTAAGGAGGAAGTGTGATTTTCAGCCTTGTGTTGAATGCCTGGCAGGATTTCTTAGAAGAGGCAAAAAAGGATCAACAATGTGATTTATATTTGCACTTTGAAATTTTCCCCTAGCCTGAAATCAGATCTCTGTGTTTACTCAGCCATAAGATGGAATCACATTACTCCTCTGGGTGATGACTCACAGGAAATACTTGATTTTTAAACAGAAAAATAAGCACAGTACTCTTGTCCTGAGCATCCAGAAAGATGGGGAGATAAGAGAAGGATAGAAAATGTCTTCCTACAGTTATCACTCAATTCTCATCAAGTTGTGAAGAGAAAAGAAATATGCTGACTTTCTATTCTGGACTATGTGATGCTAAGTATAAAAGATGCTGTGAATGGTTTTGTTGAAAGGTTTTCTTGCCAGCTATAACTCCAGGGGTGTGTGTGTGTGCGTGCATGTGTGTGTGTGTGTGTGAGAGAGAGAGAGAGAGAGAGGGAGAGAGAGGGAGAGAGAGGGAGAGAAAAGAAAGGCAAGGACATAGGACTAAGAAAACAAAACATAAATATTTATCACTAGGCTTTTAATGTATTTCTCTTTTATATCTTTGGAGAGAAACATCATAAAGGCCTGAAGTATATAAACATACATTATGTTTACAATGGAAGAGCAAAGTACAGCAAAGCTATCAATGATGCATACTACAGCTTTGCAAAATCTCATCATTACATTAAGTCATTCTTGGTAGAATAGCAAGCATTCTTGTTAAAAAATGTTTCTTAGAGTACAATATATGCAAACTACTGTGCTTTAATTGCATCAAGAACACTGGTAAGCAGCAAACATTGATTGGATGTAGGATTGCCAAGAACATCCTGCCAATTTAAGGTTTATTTATTTACTTTGCTTGGTTAGTTAGTTGGAGCTATTTCAATTCTTTATTTAATGCTCTTGTTAATTTGATCTGTGCCACATGTCTCTTCATCTAGGGTCTAGTAGGTGCTGGTTCTTAGGTATGTACTTAAAAACTTTATTCTATTTATTCATGGGCATGCTATCTCTATAAAATGCTTGGATATTCAAATCAGGCAAAAGAAAGGGAGTCAAGTCTTGATTTCCTAATGAATACTTGTGTTCTCCTTTTCTATCTCAAGAAATTGAGACTCAAGGAATACATAAGTAATTCAGGCCCTTAAACAGATTTAAAAATTATGAAAAGAAGACAAAGAACATATCTGTATAACCCATGGACACGGAGAACATTGTGGTGATCGCCATAGCAAAGGGGGTGTGGGGGCTCGGTGGAGGTGGGCAAAGTGGGGTGAAATAGGCATATCTGCAATAGTGTCATAAAAATAAAGAATAAATACAAATTATGAAAAGATAATAGCAATTGTGTAGACATTTATAATCGCCAGAAACATCTGGGGATAGTGGCAAATTACCTTAACTATTTTTAACATGGATCCATTTAGATGGAAATTTAAATGTTTGAAAGAAGCAAAATTAAATAAAAAGGTTATTCTGGCATTTTGTAGATACATTATGCTCTCCATACGGAAAACATAGTATGTTCTTATCTTGTGAAAATATGATCCCCTGAAAAAATGTAATCCCCTGAATCTAAAGAGCAGAACTGTGTGCACGATGGAAATATTCTATGTTTGCTCTGCCCATGACACTAGCCACATGTGGCACTTGCAATGTAGCTAGTCGAATGGAGGAACTGAATTTTAATTTTATTTAATTTAAACTAATCTAAATGAAAATATCCACATATAGTTAGTGGTTACCACATGGCACAACATAATTCTAGGGAGAAAAAAAAGGCTCATTTTTGATCCTCAGAGAAAAGCTGTACAGTGACAGGGATGAGATGAAAGTAGACAAGTTAAAATTAATGGACATGAAGAAAATATTTGCAAAAGACACATCTGATAAAAATAACTATTATCCAAAACAAAGAACTTACAAAACTCAACAATACTCAACAAAACTCAACAAAAATAACCTAATTTTTTAAATGGGCCAACGACCTTAACAGACACCTCACCAAAGAAGATATACAGAAAGCAAATCACCATATGAAAAGACACTCTACATCATATGTCAGCAAGAAATTGCAAATTAAAATAAAAAGGAGATAGCACTGCACACCTGTTAGAATGGCCAACAATTCAGAACACTGGTAACACCAAGTGCTGGCGAGGATGCAGAGCAACAGGAACTTCACTGCTGATGCGATTGCAAAATGGTGCAGTTACTTTGGAAGACAGTTTGGTGACTTCTCTCAAAATGAAACATAGTCTTAGGATACAATTCAGCAATCATCCTCCTTAGTGTTTTACCCAAAAGAGTTGAAAATTTATGTCCACACAAAAACCTACACACTGATATTTATAGTAGGTTTATTTGTAATTAACCAAAAGTGGAAGCAATCAAGATATTCTTCAACAGGTAAATGGTTATAATCAATGGACATAATCTGGAAGCATATTAATGAAGGATCAACTCTAAAGGTTTGGAGATCCTTTTAGGAAAATTATTTTTCAATTCCACTTTGATCTCTCTCTGAGACTTTTGAGTCAGCTAAAACTTCTTGAAGCTCTCTCCACTTCTAGAGTCCTTTGGCATTGATGCCCAGATTGTACATCAGCTCTTCTGTTCCTTCTTAGTCCCCTTTTCTGGCTCCTTGTTTTCTCTGTACTTAAGACCTCCTGTTTGGGGCTTTGTCTCCTGGGCCCTTAAAATGTTTCCATTAATACTTGCTTGCTCCACCTGGAGTCTCAGTTCACTTTTCACATCCTTAACTATGTTTTTGACTACCAAACAGCATCTGGAGCTCCAGACTTCATTTAGGCTATTTCAGTCTATGCTACTTACATCCAGGACCCTTCTGACTGAAGGTTCTACACACACCCAACATCAGAGGATGTGGCTCAATGATCTCTAATACTTTCTGCCACTTTCAGTCTATAGGTATATCATTTTATATCAAAATTGATCTTCACATTGACCTTCTTCCACATTTCACCTTCTGTGAGTGGTAAAATTATTTTTCTACTCTTGAGACTAGAAAAATTGGTGTTTATAACATTATACTCTCTTTTATGCCCTGAAAGCAATTTATCAATAAATCAATTTTTAAAAACAAAAACAATTCTTCCCCTATAATCTCTCTCATATTCATAGCCTGCTTTTCCTCCAGGGCAACCTGGAGGCCTGGGGCTATAAGAGGTAAGGCAGGCTGGGCATAGGAGTGGGAGCGGGGCCATGACCATGTGATCAGAGCACAGAGCACTTGGGGTTAATGTTTCATGAACCAATGAGAAGTCAAAGCAACTCCGTGGGTGGGGCTTGAGAACAACAATGAGAAATATGGGGATGATTTTGCAGGGCAGAACCTGCATGACTGAGTAAAAAACTTTGAAAGGCAAGGTCCAGCAAGAGTTCTAGAAGCAACTGGATATAGGTCAAAGGAACTTTTATGAGCTCTGTTGTTGAATTTAGTGACAGGATTACAGAGCTTACTAGACTGATTTTTTTTTCTTTTCCTTGATACATCACCATAGCCTAAGCCCTCAGGCACACAATAATACTTAATTGCTTTCTTATTGCTTTTTCTTAATTGTGTTACCTTTGGCAAATTAGGAGAATTCTCAGTGCCTCAGATCCTCATCTGTAAAAGTGATCATACCTATCTCATAGAGTCATTGGAGGGTTAAATGTGTTAGTATATGTAAAATGCACTTAAAGTAGGGTCTGGCACATAATAAATGCTATATATGCATTAATTATTGCTATTATACTGTTTTTAATATTATTTCTATAACAGTTTTTAACTGGTTCATCTATCCCCAGACTCTTATCACCTCCATTCCATCCTGCATTTAATTAGTAACTATTTTCTTCATATACTTCCTTTGGCCTTTAGTGGTTCCCAAATTACTTAATGATCAGGCCCTAACTCTTCCATGTGGCATTCTTGACTTTCAACCATCAACCCCCACCCACCACTTGCCTTCTCTTTGCTCCCCAGGGCTTCTCTTCTGCTTCTTTCAACATGTCCTGGTCACTGTCTTCTGCGGAAGTCAAGACCTTTCATACCACCTCAGCTTTGCGTACGTTGCTCTCCTTCCCCAGAAGGGCCCCTTTCTTGCCTTTTACCTGCGTTAATTCCAACCACTCCCCAGGGCCTAGCTCAAGTTCTACGTCTTCTGTTGCAGCAGAGGTAGTACCTGTTGGGCTTCCCCATGCGTATGTCTCACAACATCAAGCAGAATACCTTGTACACAGTGTCTGATAAATAGTTCCATCTTAGTTCTTTCTGTAGTACTCAACATCCCAGATTTTAGAACTTGTTAGTGCTTGATAGATAACTGACTCATGAATATATGTTGTGTCAGTGTAGAAAGCCTTCAGTTACATGTCACACAAGACCACATTCATGGAAGGTTAAACTCTAAGGATATTTATTGTGTGCCTCCAAGACTTCATCAACAACTCAAAAATGTCTCTCTACCCTTTGTTTTCACCCTTCTCAGCCAATTGGATTTTCATCTATGTGCTTTTTAACCTCACCATCACAAGATTGCTACTTCAACTCAGGCATTATACCCTCACATAAATATTCCAAGGTGGAAGGAAATATCAGTGACAAGTGGGTCATCCCTAATTTGAGAGGCTAGGAAAAGGAGTCTCTGGGAAAAGAGAAAAGACATGCCATGATTGGCTTAGATAATTCATTACTCAGGGCAGGGCACATTACTACCCAAATTAGAGTTCTGTTGGGAAAGAGAAAAATAACTCTTGCATAGGCATCTTGGTTAGTTGTTTGCTCCTGTCTCGCATTTTTCCTCTTGCCTATGGTCTCCTCATAGGGAGAAGGGACATTTTTATTACCCAGAGTGCAGAGTACCACCTTGAAAACAGAGCAGCCACTCAGTAATTGCTTGCTGCGTTCCTGACTGCTGGTTGGGCATTGTGCTGCCCTCATGTCAGGCCCGTTTCAGATTCACAGACAGCTCCCTGCTCTGAAAGTAAGAAAGGTTCAACAAGTACCCTGTGAGCTAATAAACACTTTAGCACAGTTTATAGGAATTCCTGCAGAAGCTGAGGAATCAAAATACAAATTTTGAAAAGTTTTTCTGTTACTATCTGCCTTATGTAAACATTCTGTGCTTAGCTGAGCTGGAAGTCCTTTAATTATCTTTTCAGGAAGCTTTGCTGAGGGTGTAGATTCTAAAGCCACCAACCCGAGCAGCTTCCTGACAGCTCATGCTCTAAATCAGGCATCAACTCCAAGTAATAGTTCCTTTCCCCATATATTATAGTATTTATCCGACACAAAGTAATTAACATCTCCCTCAAGTAAAATCTCCGATTGCATCATATGGTCTCAGCTACTCGAAAGCCACTCACCCATCTGGTTGCATTAATTTTGCCATTTGCCAGCATGTGGGTTTGTGTGTGGCGTGAGGGGGTGTGTGGGAGGATGGAGGACTGATGGGTGTTTGGAGTAACACGTTACCACATGTGCACGGCTGGGTTTGTAATGTGTGCCCAACCGCTCCATCCCTCTGCTCAAGTAAGAAAGGGACAGATGCTCCTGGTCACACCACTCTTAGATTTAAACTCTGACGCATTAATTCCCTGCTCAGTGCCTCTGGGGGCCATCACATTGTGGAAGAAATTAATGTTTTACAATTAATTGGGTGAAAAAGATACAGCCTAGCAATTCCTCAGCTATGAAAGTAAAATTCTCCAGATTAAGGAAATAATAGCAATTCTAGATAAAAGCCACACTGAGTTTTTGAGTCATTGGAGAGAAAGATATATAGAAAAAGAAAAAGAGATTACTAAATAGACTCAGTCTACTTACAAATTTCATCCCCAAATTATGCATATGCAGATTAACTTGCACATATTGGCCAAACATTGGAGTGGATAGTGAAACATCCCAGATATTACCAGATGAGTTAGTTATGTAACACTCTATGCCCACATGTTTTGGACCTAATGCCTTGTTTTTCGTTCAGCTGCTTTGAAAAGAATATAAATGCAATAAACAATCAGCATAAGCTTAAGGAAAACTGGCCCAGTTTATGTAATAGGTACTGAACACTCAACACAGGGTTTTGGATTGTCCAAAGTTGCTTTTCATAATGCTATCCTAAGAAGTCATTGAGTAAATACTGTAACTCAGGAATGACTCTTCCATAGAAAAGTTGAAGCAAAATTTAAAAAGTAGTCTATAACTCGTAGATACTCCACACAAGCTAAACATTGCAATGAATTTCACCTAACAACCAGTAAGAGTTGTAAGTTTTATCCATCATTTCAATATGCTTTTTGCTTAGTTTTGTTTTCAAAGGAAACAGGACAGCCCAAACTGGAATGAGCACCTGATGCGCTCTCCCCATAGGGGCTACAATGATCTTGCCTTGATATTAACAATTACAGCTGCCGGGCTCAGGTGGGAGGTGTGGGGTGACTGGAAGGGCTAGAGAGGAAGATGATCGAATTGGGGCTACGCCCCACTGTGTTCATGACTTGTTTGTTCTGACTCACTTTCTTAGACATCTGCAGTCATGCCCATATCCCCACCGAGAGTGATGGAGGGCACTGGGAGAGTCGGTGTCATGGTCAGAGCGACTCCATGGTGGAGCCAGTGTCACTGGCTCCATTGAGCTTCAATGTGGGCAAGTTGCTTAACCTTTCTAACTTTCAGTTTCCTTTTTAAAAATATTTTGTAAATTGGGGATAATAGTAGTATCTCAGGAATATGGGCAGAATGAGTGAAATAATTACATAGATTATTTAGCCCACAGTAAGCCTTATTAACTACTGGCATTATTATTTTAGTTATAATGGTGATAAAAGAGAGGGATATAGGAAGGAGACCCTCTAAAACTTATTCCAGGCATCATCCATTCACGCAATTATTTGCTCAAAAGAACCTTGGCTGTCATACTGAGTGTGCTCACTCCATTGGGGCAGGCATAACGGCTTTGGGAGTAACACAAGACCTTGGTAAAATGTCAAATAGGTGAAATTTGCCTCTGCAATTTCCTTGCTTCCCTTTCAGCGGCCCTCCTCCAGAGTACTGTTTTCTCCCTCTGTCCTGGCGGTTCAGAATCACTCACTGAAGTTCAGCTTACCAGGCAAAACTGTCACCACGGGGAGATGTCAGTCATCTCCCACCACGTCTACTGTGCAGGGTTCTATTTCCTCAGATACCTCTTTTGGTGACTGGATTAATTCATGCTAAAGTGTTAAATTTTCTGGCCTATTGGTACATTATATTAACTTTGCCAGATAGTAAACCTGCATTCCAACAGCGGCCCAACAGAGACACAGTGCCTTACACAAAGGAGTCTTCAGAGCTCCTTTGGAATGTGGAATTTCAGAGCTCCAAGTGGGCCCATGGGGTAAACACCTTGGGGCAGATAAGATGTTCAGCACCTGGCAAATGAATTCATGCAGGAAGTTCTGTCTATATATAGACATGGCTTGGCCAGAGGTTGTGAGGTCCTGTTCTGATCTGCTGAAGCATACAGCTTGGAGAGACAAGAAGTGTGTCAATGAGACAATAATAGAATAAAACTCACTGGATAGTATCATTAGACAATAACTGTCAGGTAATATTATTCTGAGAATGCATAAAAGTGCCAGAAGTTATTTATTAATGATAACTGATGTTTATTGACTATTTACTAAATAATAACATTTTATTGTGGTTAAATACATGTAAGATTCAATTCACCTGTGGTGACATTCAGTCCATTTACCATGTTGTGCAACAATCTACACTATCTAATTCCAGAACATTCTCATCACTCCAGAAGGAAGCCCCATATCCATCACACTCTCCACTCTCCCCTGGCAGTCCCTGGCAACTGCTAATCTGTCCCTGGCAACTGCTAATCTGTCCCTTGCAACTGCTAATCTGTTCCTGGCAACTGTTAATCTGCTTTCTGTCTCTGTGGATTTACCTAACCTAGATATTTTATATAAATTGATTCATATAATATATAGAGTCTTGTGCATCTAGCTTGTTTTCCTTAGCATATATTTTTAAGTTTTCATCCAGATTGTAGTATATATTAGTACCCCACCTTTTTTATGGCTGAATAATAGTCCATTTTATGGGTATACCACTTTTTGGTTATCCATTCATCAGCTGATGAACAAATGGGCTGTTTCTATGTTTTGACTGTCGGTAGTAGTGCTGTTCTGAATATTCATGTACAAACTTTTGTTAGGATGCCTATTTTCAGTTCTTTTGGGTATTTACTCAGGGGTGGGATGATGGGGTCAGATGCTAATTGTATGTTTAATTGGTTGAGGAACTGCCAAACTGTTTTTCACAGCTCCCATTTTACATTACCACCAGCAAAGCATAAGGGTCCTAATTTCTCCACATCTTCACCAACATTTGTTATTTTCCTTTTTTTTTTATTCCAGTCTTCCTGGGTGCGTGAAGTGGTATCTCACTGTGGTTCTGATGTGCAGCTCCCAAATGACTAATGGCATTGAGCATCTATCTTTTCACATGCTTCTTGGCCATTTGTATGTTTTTTTGTCATTTGTATGCTGATAGCATTTTACATACCTTATCTTGGTTAATTTTTGCCATAGATCTGACAGGTATTTTATAGATAAGTAAACTGAGACTTTGCAGGTAAGATTGACTGAACTGGGTTCAAACCAATGTTCACACTCTGGATCTAGGGGAATGAGTCTGGAAGATGGACTTGGGTTACTAAAGAGTATCTGGACCCCCCAGGTTAAGAAAAACTTCCAAAGACAGCGCAGTTACAATCAAGGCATGTTGGAAACAACCCCCCTGGAAGGCAGGCCAGTCGCGGAGGCTGAGCCACACGCAGCAGTGTCAGTGAGTCAGTGGCTGAATGTGTTTCCAGGGGCATTCGGCTTTCATGAAGGAGGCGTGGGGAGCCCCTGTAGTCTTCGGAAACTTTTATACCTGTTTTGTCCCTCATTGTTAAAAAAACAGAAGAAGGAGAAGAAATAGCCTGTCATAATTGTACTGATATCTAATTTCTTTCACAGAATGCCATTTTATTTGATTAACTAGAACACTGCAGTCAGAATGTGTTGTAAAAGATGAAAAAGTTGGACTTACATAACTGAATAGGAACAAAACCCAAACTGTATTTCAAAGGGCTTTTTATCACTCAGACATTCAAAGATCTCTGGAATAGCACAGGTGAATAAAGAACACACGCCCCAGAGCCAGTACACTCCTAATCCACGGACTGACCCACTTGACAGCTCTAAAGAAAAGCATCTGCACTGACACGTCACCTGTACCACATAAATGGATGTGCCACAGGCATGCCGCATGGCATTGGCAGCCGGTTGGACTTTACACATGTCTTAGTTAACTACCCTGCCCCCCCTTTAGATGATTCTGCCATTGACTACATAATTTGGAAATTAAGATAAATAATGCACGGATAGTAATGAGAGTTCATACAAAATGCCTTTGATTTAATAGTTTCTATGAAGAGCCTTCCATGTTTTTTTTTAAAAAAAAAGTACCTAAAATCACATGGAGATTGAGTCGAATACGGGGGACTATAGGTTTTAGCTTTTTACCCCAAATACTGAATAACCTCTCATTCTCTGTGACATGATATTAAATCAGAAGCATAGTCAAATGTCTGCTGGGACTAGTTATAGAAACCAACAGTTTAATGTCAGTAACTTTAAAATATCTTGACAAATCCCATTAGCAGGACAGAGTTTGCTGTCCATGCTATGTGGGAGCACTGTATTTTCCCAGGTACTGTGTGAGTGACACTGGCCTGTCACATACCTCCTAGACCATGTGGGGTGTTTTCATTAGCACGCACAGGCCGATCTCCTGCCAACATCAGAGTTTTCTGTTTACTTTAAAAGAAGTGCAAAGTATAAATGTTTACAAAATCTGGACCAGACTGCCTAGTCTCCTAATGAATTTGGTTATTGCTATTGTTTGCTTAAATGTGTTCTGATATAGATATAGAGAGCAATTTTGGACAGAAAATAGTGGGAGTCACTCTAATGCCTTTTCTCCTGTGATCCTGGCCTCCTAAGGAAAGACAGGGAACTGGGAAGAAATTTTCTTATCAAGGATGGTGTCTGTAACATCATCCATATAAAATATTCAGTTATATTTTTAAGAAATCCTTATATAAGGCAAGTGATGTTTAAAAACATTTTCCCCCAGAATCTTCTCTCCTCATTCTAAAAGAAAAAACAACTTCTTAGCAAAAGTAACATTTACCCAAACATCAGGCATTCGTGGAAACAACTGGAGAGCATTTGCTGATTCCAGGCTTGCTATCTGGAACATTTGTTTCCTGGAGAGCATGGTGAGATACAGTGAGCCCTTTTAGCCCCCGAGTCCAAAATACAGATGTCTTACCAGCCTGCTCTACTGCAGAGCTTAATCCAAGATAGAACTGAACTGTGGAAGCACAGACCCTTCACAACTATATATATCAGATATCTATCTATCTATCTATCTATCTATCTATCTATCTATCTATCATCTATCTGTCTGTCTATCTATATATCTATCTGGCTATAATTAGCACACACAACCCAGCTGAATCTATTTGAATTCCCTGGATGTTGTAAAAATACTTAATGCACCTTTCAAAGCAGTTATATTAGAACTATACAATTCTAAATTCAAAAATATAATATATTTTACATTTAGAAGTTGATGGAGCATTACAAGTAGACATTAGCCACTTTTTTGTCTCTTCTGACCTAAAACCCACTTCGCTAAGAGTAGTACACCAAATGAACATGGCTAATGCTTTCTCTGTTAGATGCTAGTTAACAAAAAAATAGTAAGTTTTATTCCTTTTTACTTTTGATATTATTTTAACTTTACTATTTTTCCTGATTATAAGTGGAAAATAAGAACATTGCTGAAAAATAGAAAATTCTAAAGAAATAATGGCCACTTGTAATTGTAACCCAGCTATAACAAATTTTAATGTTTTGCTATATATTTTCCAGTCTCTCATGTTTGTGTGAATGCATTTACAAATCTAGATATTTGTTTACTTACAAATTTGAATTAATACCTTAAATTCTTTCTGTCCCTGATTTCACTGAACATTATAAAATGAGGTTTTAACATATTATTAGATATTCTTTGTGTACAAACTTTTAAATGGCTCCATGTTATCCTTTAACAATTTCAGTAGTATTGAGCATGTAAATTGTTCCTATCTTTTGTGTTATAAATGATGAAGTAATTAGTATTTTGATAGTTAAATATCTGATCACATCTCTGATTATTTCCTTTGAAAAGGCTCAATAGTTGGAATGTTTAAATGTAAGACTTTTTAAAGGTTAATAATATATTTTTCCTGTACTGTTCTGAATATGCCAAGGTAAATGATATAAACTATACTGCAGTGAAAAAGTACCTATCTGTTTCATCACACTCTCATCCTGACTTACTTACTAGCACTAAAAAAATAGTTTCCAGTTGGATGTGCCAAAAGTGGCACATCACTCTTGCTTTAATTTGCCTTTCTTTAAAACCACTAAAAATATGCACTTCAAATTTTTGGGAAGTGACAATTTGTTTTCTTTAAAAATTGTTAATTTCTTCTTCCCCCTTTTCTTCTTTCTGTTAATTTAATTTTTTTCTTTATTTTTGTTTTTAAATAAAAATTTAAACAAAATAAAAAAATATTAAAATTATCTTCTATCCACTTCTTTCCAACAGACACAACTGTTTGCGTGTTTCTTATGGACAGTTGCTTTTACAAAATACATACGCATGCATACACATTTATAGGGTGTCTATTTTTTTTAAACAGACAGTAGATCATTAGCTTTTTCACTTAAAAGCATATCACAGCCCTGGCTGGTGTGGCTCAGTGGGCTGGGCGGCGTCCTGCGGACAGCAACATTGCCAATTTGTTTCCTGAGGGCACATGCTTGCCTGGGTTGTGGGCCAGTGCCCTGGTTTGGGGAGTGTGAGAGGCAACTGATCCACGTTTCTCTTGCACATCAATGTTTCTCTCCCTCTCTTTCTCCCTCCCTTCCCCTCTCTCTGAAAATAAATAAATAAAATCTTTAAAATATATATACATCATAGATTGCCCTGGCTGGGTGGCTCAGTTTGTCAGAGCATTGTCCCATACACCAAAAGATTGTGGTTTGATTCCAGGTCAGGGCACATGCCTAGGTTGCAGGTTAGATCCCTAGTCAGGCACATGCAGGAGGCAACCAATCGATGTTTCTCTCTCACATTGATGATGATTCTCTCTCTCTCTCTTTCTCTCTCTCCACACCCCACCTTCCTCTCTCTCTAAAATCAGTAAGCATATCCTTAGGTGAAGAATAAAAAAAAAGTGTATCATAGAGTTATTTACTTGTCAGTACTCACAGATATTCCTTACTCATTTAAAAAACTATAGTATTTTGAAATTTGAGTGTTGGGTTGCATAGTTTATTTCACCATTTCTTTATTTATGTTCACTCTTGCACATATGTGAGGTCTGTCCAGAAAAAGTCTAGCCATTGTTAACACAATGAGACTGGTTTGCAAGACATCAATGTAATCTGGTAGCCAAGGAGAATGGACTGGAATGAACATGTGTGAATAATGATGACTTCACTGTACTAGTCAGTAGGGGTGGTAAATGCCATTGAGTGAGAGCATGTGTACTGTGTGGCCATCACATTCAGAATGACTGAACAAGTAGAGCAATGAATCTGCATCACATTTTGTGTTAAGCTTGAACCTTCCTCCATGGAAACTATTTCGATGACTCAGAAGACTATAGCTATGATTGGCAGCTTCATCATGACAACACACCCGCTGAGTTTTTTGGCAAAACATCAAATCATCCAGGTGACTCAGTCCCCCTGCAGCCCAGATTTGGTGCCTTGTGCCTTGTGGTTTTCCCCAAAACTGAAATTACCTTTGAAAGGCAAGAGATTTCAGGCTGTCAGTGACATTCAGGAAAACACAATGGGGCAGCTGTTGGTGACTGGGAGAATTGTGTGAAGTCCCAAGGTGCCTACTTTGAAGGGGACTGAAATGTCATTGTCCTGTGTACAATGTTTCTTGTATCTTGTATCTTCTTCAATAAGTGTCTCTATTTTTCATAGTACATGGCTGGATAGTGTCTGGACAGACCTCATATATATTTAAATTTATTTTTATTTTATTTTTTTCTATTACCATTTATCCCCTTTATACTCTCTTCGACCTCCATCCACGCCCATTTCCTCACAATAACCACACTATTGTCCCTTTTTTCCAAAAATAGTTATCAAGAATAAAAGGCTCCAGCCTTTTCTATACACCTTTATAACTGAATGTAAAATATGAATTTATTTTCTAGTAAATCTTTTCCTCAGAGAAGAAATTTCTGTTCTGCAACTGAGAACACAGTTCTCACTAACTATTGAGTTGGCCAAAGAGTTTTTTTTGTTTCATTTGTAAGATGGCTCTGGTAGCACTTTTGTCTTTAACTACATTTGAAACAGTTTTGTTAGATTGTATTGTAACAGCTGCCATATCAGCATGCATTTTAAAAAACATCAAAATTGGTAAATTTTTGTGTAAACATTTTAATATTGAAGATGGGAGAAAATATGCAATTATCCAGCATACTATACTTTAGTATTTCAAGAAAGATAAAAATGCAACTGAAATGAAAAAAAAAAAAACAATATTTGTGCAGTGTATGGAGAAAGTGCTATGGCAGAGTGAAAGTGTCAAAAGTGGTTTGTGAAGTTTCATGCTGGAGATTTCTCTCTGGGTGATGCTCGGTGGTCAGGTAGACCAGTTGAAGTTGATGGCAATCAAATCAAGACATTAACTGAGAATATTTAATGTTCTGCCATGTAGGAGATAGCTGCCAAACCCAAAATATCCAAATCAGTGAAGTTATTGCTGAAAATGAAAAATGTATCTTTCATTTTATGAAAAAATCTAAATGGGCATTTTGGATGACCCACTAGTTAGAAGATCCAAGGGGAAAATAAGGTGCTCTGATGGTCCCCTTTCTGCATGCTCAGAATGCCAGTACAGAATGCCTGGACAGGCTGCAGGAGGTGTCTGACAGCCTTCTCCCACCCCCATTCCAAAATCCGAGAACATGAGCACAGCTATTCATGGCTCTAGTGGGGAGGAGAGTAGTGAGTCACCATCCTTCAGCCAGTCCTGTGCTGAAGTAGCAGCTTAATGCTTGTAGCTGTTGAGCAGGTTGCCACTCCTACAGACTAGCCTGGCCCTATCCTATTATTGGAAGCTCCAAGGACAGCCTCAGGAGCCTGTGCAACTAGCAAGCTCTTCATTTATACCTCCAGGAAATAGCTTATGAGGCTAAATACCTCAAGAGGCCAGAGTGGGGAGAAGCTGCCCAGCTCAACCCCATTTTACCTCTTGTCTCTGAGTATTCTGAGGAGTGTCCAATCTGTCTCAGGTGAGCATTGCAGATGGTTGCTGTTAGGCAGACCCATAATTCACAATATTTTACTCCTAGAGATTCTGGGAGGGGAGCATGCAACACCCATCCATTCGGCCATTCATTCATCAATCATACGTACATTTATTAAATGCCTCCATAGTACTGGTTTCTGGCATCTTGTTGGGTAGCAGGGACACAATGATGAAGAAAACATCATCTTTTTCCTCAGAGAGTTTGCTGTCTATCAGAAACACAGAGATGGATGTGAACAAATATTTATACTAACACACAATTTGTAGTAGGCCAGATGTGTATCTGAGGTGGGAAAGTCGTAGTGGAGGAGGTGACTTATTTCTGCTTGGGGGATAAAGAGACAAGGGAAAGCTTTATAGAGCAGGTGCTATTGGAGCTGAGTCTATGGGTCTTACCAAACACCTACGTCCTGTGCATCCTGAAGCTACATCTGTCTCTAGAGCCAGGTCCTGGCAGTCATCAGCTAGTGTCCAACTGCTGAGCAAAGTCACCCTAGGGCCCAGGAATGTGGGTACGCCTACAGCCTGTGCAGAAGGCTTCTTAAACTAGGCACTAGTCAGAGCTTAGGAACATAGTGTGGTCTCTCAGGGTCAAAGACCCAGCCCTCAGAGAACATGGATTTGAACCCACAGTGGAGTTTCATTTGACTTTTGTCTTCCCATAAGTAGGCCCAGAGACAAAGTGAAATCTTCAGGAAAGGCAGAGTGAAAGCATATTTATTGTATACAATTCTGTGGCAGCATTATCTCCAGCTCCTTCCAGGTCAGGGATAGAAGAGGGGAGAACAGTATTCATACCCACCTATGGGTCCAAAAGGCCTTAATTCCACTATCAAGGCCAACAGAAAAGAAAGAAGCGGAAATGTGGTTTTGGACAAGAACCCAGTCAGGGTGAGGGGTTTCTCAAAGGTAACAATGTCCTTTTTCATTGTATGAGGAAACTATAGTTAAGAATTTAAATAAGTTGGATATTACTAATAAAATTCATTCTGTGCTGGAAATGAAACTTTAATTTCTTCACAAATAAAATTCAAATAATTAAATCTAATACTATGGAGTGCACAGGCCATGGAATCTGGAGTCTGTTATTTCTCACAGAAAGAGTACTGCTGCACACTGCTTATTTGTCTGAGGACAGAAACCTCTGATTGTAAAGTCAGCCCTGGAAGCAGACAGACATTCCTGAGAGGCCTGGAGTCAGACCTCCAGTCAGACCTTGAGAGCCTGGAACAGTTTCAGCCAACAACAGAAACAGGAGTATTCACACCTACTATGTTGAACTTAGTCCAGTTCAGCCACTACTCACTCATTGTGATCACTGGGTGTTTAGCAGCCAACTTACAGTGGAGGCCACCTAGAAAACAGTGACTCTTTTTAAAGACAGCAGCCAGCCTTCCCTCAGAGACAGGACAGCTTTGCAGTGGGACCGTAGGCACTGGACGTCATTGCCTGAGCTCAGTCTGACCACTGTGTTTTCCTGGCTGTGGGACCAGCAGTTGAGTTGCTCAGCCTCCTGGTGTCAGTTTCCTCACCTATAGGGTGGAGATAAAATTATCCTGAAAAGGCACTGCTGACTCTGTCTTCAGGCTTTGTCAGGCTGTAGATGGATTTGTGGTTGGGCAATGTTTCTTGCTCTTCCTGTACATTCTGAAAGGGCTAGATTTCTACAAGGCATATCACTAAATGTGCCTCTCTTGTTCAGTCAGGGAAAGTGATAACATTAGGGAAGCCCCAAACTTTTTCCAAGTCATATTTTCAAAAACGTTTAGCGTTCTGATTTTTTAAGTCAAAGGCTTAAAAATTTTGGCTCAAGATCAATTCCTTAGCAGCTGTGTTACATAATATATAACCTGGTGTTGGATGTTATGAGTTTCTATCTGTTCACAATGTTTACATAAAAACTTCTTTTAATAGTAGATTTTGACTTCTTAAAGCCTGAGGTTTTTAATTGCTTAAAATGTTCACTCAAAGGCATCTGTTAAGATCATTATGTTGTCCTGAAAGTTTTGTGCACATTCAACTTTACAGGTGATGTAGGCATAGCAGATGCTTACATAACAATATATAAATATTATCAGTCACCTAAAAGGAGATTTAGAAAGTTCAGCCCAGATCTAAAAAACGATGTTAACCCAGGTATTATTATTACTTCTGATCCGATGAGAATTTTAAAATGGGTGGGGGTGGTGTAGCTGAGAAGATTGCCTCCCGTTGCATAAAGCTTGAAGTCCCTGTCGTGTGGGAAATGGCCCAGCCAATTAATGTGCATTTCATACCTAAGCATTTCACATGGACAAATGTGTAAAATTCACTCCCTTTAGTAAATATTTATTAGCACAGTAGTTTAGGCATTGGTTTAAAAACTAGAAATACTGAAATTATCTTTTCTAGAGAGGTATTTATGCTTTGGAAAGGGAGAAAGTTCTAATAAAAGATTAGCCATATTCGAAGTGGTGGCAATGTAATGAGAGAAGGAAGAACAGTGTTGTCCTAATGGAAGGGAATTGGGGCTGAACCTTGGATCCTGAGTAAGAGTTTAATCACTTATTAGGGGGATAAAGAGCAGGAGTAGAGGGGTAGAGTAAACAGGGTTTCAAAACACTTGAAAGACGGCGATTCTACCACTGTGGCTGGAGGAGATAGAAGGGAAAGGTGCGGCAGGCGAAGGTGGAAGTATCCTGGGAGCAGGGTGGAAAGAATCTTACAGCACTAAATTCAAGTATCTCAGGGCTAGTACCTTTTGAAGGCTCCAGGGGAGAATACATTGGTTGCCTCTTCCAGCGTCTAGAGGTTACCTGCATTCCTGCACTCCTGAGCCCTTCCCCTCAAACAGCACTCAAACCCCTTGCTCCCATTGGCCCATCTCCTTCTGATGTCCATCTGCTGCCATCCTATAAGAAGTCTTCTGATTGCCCTGGGCCCACCCAAGTAATTCAGAATAATATCCCCTCTCGTGATCCTTACTTGCATCTGCAAAGTCCATTTATCATAACATAGCCACAGTTCTGAGGATTGGGATATGAAGATCTTTGTGGCAATGGGGTGTCCATTATTCTGCCTGCCATAGGTAACATGCTGTTAAGTGTAAGAATATCTGCAGGACTATCAGGAACTATTATTAAAGGTTTCTGTACTCGGTCAGATCTCCATGTTAAAGATAACAATGTTTGTAGTGTAAGACGAAGACTTTGGACAAGTGCAGGTAGGAGATGACTAGGACCTGAAATGGAGGATGGACGATGTGGGTAGAGAAAAGGGATAAAACCGTGATAGCAGAACACATATTCAGTCGCCCTGAATATAAAAATTTAATTGTTTTGTGCTTTTCCCATCCATTTTTTTGCTGAATTAAAGGGGTGGAATGTGATTATTTCTTACTCCTGAGAAATGAGATTTCAAATCCTGAGCTTACCATGCCCTCAGAGAAAGAAATTTGACTATTGTGGCCACTTTTAATTTAGGCTTTATATGTAATGATTCCTTAAAGTTGGTTATGAGAGGACATGGGGCATGGAAAGGCGCAAAGAAGTTGTGGGGATGGAGGAGACTCGGAGAGGAGCAGGAGATGGGTACTACCAGATGGGACCCCAGCAGCCTGGGAATGAATCTGGGGGAAGTGGCCTAAGAAGGGGAATATCAGTGCCAAGAGAGTGGGCCTGAGAAAGGACACGAATGGCTCAGCCCTAACTGGGCACAAACCTCCTGCCTGATGAGGCAGAGAAACTCCTTAGCTGACCAAGTCTTTCCATTTTCCTCGCAGGAACTCAAGGAGTCTACATTGTCCAGCCCCCAGCATTTGGGTGGGACTGAGTACTTGGTCTAACTACTGTGATGTGGATGGAAGTAATGAGTGCCACTTCCAGGCCTGGGGTATAAGAAATCACCTGTGCTCGATCCTGCTTTCCCTGGGGATTATAAAAATGTAAACAGTGGATCTACAGGATGGAAAGAACATGGAGGACATCTGTCCTGACAAGTTGCCTGATGTGGACTTTGCATAAGTGAGAAATAAACTTTTATTGTGTTAAACCACTGAAATCTGGGGTATGTGTATTAATGCAGTATAGTCTCATCTGCCATGTCTAAAACAGCAACTAATTTTGATCTTAGTTCCCAAGAGAATACCAAACCCAGTGAGTGAACAGTAGGAAGGACATACTGGAAAGAAAGACTTTTCTGGGTCTTCTCTGATTGTCCCCTGGTGATACCCCACTGCACCTTACAATGCCTGTCCACCCAAGAGGAGTCAGATCCTGGATACCCAGTAATATGGTGGGGCGGTAGAAAGGCCTGTCCCATACTTAGGGGCACTGAACTATACAAGCAAGGTCTGTCCATGCCAGAGGCCTCTGAGATGGGACAGCAGTTTCTGACACCTTGGATACACTGTATTATTATTTTTTCTAATATTTGAAATTAGAATGAACAGAACCCACAAGAATACTTCTCACTGCTTTCATAGACATAGTCCCCCAACTGGCTTTCTTCTGGATCCTCTGCATTTGTTCTGTCTTAGCTTGGGTTCCCCCCGCCCCAAGCAGAGCCTGAAACAAAGGAGTTTAAAAGGCAGATAGTTTAGTCAGCATGTCATCTCAGGGAGCAAGAGTAAGGGACCAGAGAGTGTAAAATGGGGAAGAAGAAGAAACTACTATAAGGATAATTTATCAAGTTATTCACCACTTGTGTGGGGCAGTTGGAGCTGGCTCCCACCATGGCCTTCTGAGGAGTGTATAGATGGCTTCACATCTGTCTACCAAACAATTTGACAGGGAGAAATATTTATCTATCATCCACTGGTTGAGGGTGGCCCCAAAGGGCAATAACTCTCCCGACCTTAGGGCTTTGCATAGAGGCATTGGGAGCAGTCTCCCAGGGTTTTGGAACAACTGCCCTGGGGCAGGCAGAAAAGACACTCAGAGCATGCTGGAGGCAAGGCGCTGTCAGCGGGAAGCCTTCTGAAGCCCACACAGAACCATCTGCCAAAACCAAGGCTGTAAACAATGCTGAGGCTGAGAGGATGTGTGGGACCAGCCAGTGTCTGATGCACAGCCCCCTTCCTGACAGCACCCTGGCCTCTTTATGGGGAATACTTGGAGACATGAGTTCCTCATTCTTATCTCCCAGTTCCCAGAAGCTGACAACCAGCAGTACAGATCTGTCCTCTGCCCGACCCAGGCGCACATCAGTGAGTGGATGACTTGGAGAGGCAGGCTGTACACACCATGAAAAGTCCTTGCAGGACCAAGTCCAGTTCCCCACAGTTGTGGGAAACTTGATAACATCCTCCTATAGCAGCAAGGACATCCCCAGACCTTGAATCCCGAGAGAGCATAGCAAGGATAGGAGCACTTGGAAGGTCGGTCTCATACAGCAGCAGCCTCAGCAGCAACACGCTGACCAGGCTGTTTCATGGGTGGCTGTCCATATTCCCTGCTTCCTGCATCTGTCCCTCTGAGTTCCTTTGTTCTTGTCATGCCTTCACTCATTCCAGCATCCTTTTGGGTTTATGAACCCCTGGAGTTCTTCTGATAAATTTACTTTTCCTCAAGTTAGCCACAGTCAGACTGATAAAACAGTCAGTGAGCAGGGCAGAAGACAAGGTGGGGAGTGGGCGAGGTGGAGAAGTAACACCATCGCCCATCGCCCTCCCTGAACAGTCAGCTTTGAACTCACTGTGTGATTCTCCATTGGTCTGTGTAATAAACTACTGGATTTAACATCCCCTGTATATTATGTGTACTATATGTACATATATGTGTTATGTGTACGATGACACATGTTTTTAAGTAGAAAAATTGTCTACAGAAACCAATTCTAGTACAATCTTGCTAGAATTAACCATCATTAAGAAAAAAATCCCTCTAATTTCTGCCTCAGCAGCTATCAGTAACAGTCTTATCAAAATAAGAGTCTATGCTTTTGATTTTATACTGACCTAGAGGTTTTTCTTGGTTCTGCTTCAATCCAACTTATCTTTAATGATATCTGATAAAGAGATACCTGGAAGTGTGGATGGAATACACACATTTATCTCAGTTCTCTCCTAAAATCCTACTCAAATGATGGTAAAGGAATGGAAGAAAGCATACACACTCAAGGGCAAAGAGGAGTGAGTGGAGGACTAGTAACCGACACATCAGTCAGACGAAAGCTGACACCTAAATCAGCAGTGGGAGGAGGCAACAGCCAGAAATAAGCTGATTCGGGCTGCAGAGCCCCAGGAGGGTACCAGGCACCTTTGAAGATGAGAATGTGGGGAGATGTTGAAAGCAGAAGAATTAGTTGAAAGTCTATCTTTGCAGCAGTTAGATGCACTCGCTTTCCGCAGTACATGCGCCAGGCAATCACCCTCCCTGACCACAGCTGGACCCTGACAAGTTCTGGGTCTGAGGACAGCAGGCAGGACTGAGGTGTGGGTGGGGCATAGTACGGAAACGATGGAGGGACTAAATATGCCTATTACAGGGACTTTAGATAGACTGTAAATAATCAGTTGCCATATAAATTACAAAATTTTTAATATTTATGTGTCCCCCTTAATAGAACCTTTCTTAGCTATCATTTACAAATATGGACTTCTGGCTCTCCTAAGGCTGAGGCCTGCCTAGCTCTTGATAATCCTCTGCTCTGGGAATAGGATGAATCCATGACCATGAACCCCAGCCCAGGAAAGGGAACCTGCTCTCCAAGATGAGCCACCCAGACACAGTGCATTCTAGTGAGTACTGCCAGTGTTCAGTTCTGGTCATTAATTCTTTATGACACAGTGGTTACAGAGCACAGTCTCTGGAGTCGAGTTGCTTGGGTTCAAACCTGAGCACTGGCAGTTACCTGCTAGGCGATCTTAGACAAGTTACTAACCGTCCCAGTGCTTCAGTTTCTTTATCTAAAATAATTTTCTAAACACTTCCAAATCTTCAATAGTTATAATATGCCAGGACTTGCCTCACTTTTCTATTAAAAATATTACATTGTGCTCAAAGCTTGAATTTCAAAAACTTCATGTTTGTGTCTCCTTCATATTCTCCTGTTGAAATCCTGATCACCCCCCAGCGTGATCCTAGACTGGATACTGGGCCAGGAAAAAAAGAAGAAGGTAGAATAGGCATTATTGAGGTAATTGGGGACATTTAAATATGGACTGGGGATTCGATAATAGTCATTATATCAATGTAGAATTTCCTGATTTTGTTAATTGTGCTGTGATTATGAAAGAAATTGTTCTTGATTTTTAGGATATACACACTAAAGTATTTAGGGACAAAGGGGCATGATCTCTACAATTTACTTTCATATAATTGAGAATATGAATATATATGAATATGAATGTGTGTGTGTATGTGTATATATATATATGTGTATGTGTATATATATATATATATATACAGAGAGAGAGAGAGAGAAACCAAGTGGGGCAAAATGAAAATGTTTAACTGGTGAAACTAAGTAAAGTGCATATGAGTCTTCACAACCTTTTCATAATTTTGAAATGATACAACATTAAAATTCATAAAAAAATAAATATACTATGGACAGATCATTTTCTCCTGGATATAATCTTCTCCAGGTGGTACTCAGTGATTCACCCTGTCATCTCCCCTTTCCAAACATAGAGAAAACTTGGTTTCATACCATACATGGTGCTATAATTAAAGGCAAGATAGCTCCAGACTCCCAGAGCCTACTGAATCTGTGAGTGTGAAGAATCACCTAGTTCATAAATTATTCTTCTGGTAATATTTCCTGCAGGTAGTTTTAAGTAGTACCTGCTATAAAACATAGTGTGGCAGAATCCTCTAGCAGACACACCAATATTCATTCTTTCTTGGTAACAAACCCCCCAATTTTTAGGTGAGGCTAGGGTTGCTCACAATAAAAGCTAAATTTTCCAGCTTTCCTTCCAGCTCAGTGTAGTTATATGGCTCAGTTCTGATCAAAGAGACTAAAAAGAGAAGTTAAAAGGTAACTTCTAAGATACCTCCTCAAAACACATCAGTTATAGGCCCTTTCCCTCTTCTTTGTCTCTTCTACTATAATATTGCCTGGAATACAGATGTGATGCTGGGATCTCTAGCAGCTGTCTTGTGTGACCAGAGCAAGGTCCATACCCTAAGGATAATAGCACAGAGAGAGAGAAGGAAACTGTGTGGGTCCCTGAATAAAAGAGCTGCCATGCCAACCTTGGAGTATCTATCTGGAAGACTATCCTATATGAAAGAAAAATAAACTTCATTATTTTTAAGTCACTGCTAATTTGAGTTTCTATTATGTATCATAAAACAAATCTTATTTTTTAAAAATAAAGAGCTAAGGTCTGACACGGACTCATAATTTTTATGAAGTTTTCAAGGGGTGGTTCGCTCCATGAAGGTGGATCCCATCAATCCACCTTCACATACAGACAGACATACAGTCATCAATGTGTCTCTGTCTGGACCCCAGCAGACTCACACACTTTCAGCTGATGAATGTTTTAGAATGAATGAAGATTCTTTTCATAAGAACAACTCAAGCCTACAACATTAGAAATTCATCCCAATTTGGTTTTATTTTGATTATAACAATTTGCTTCAAAGATCACATTAAATATATTACTTTCCCTATAAATATTTGATCAAAGGCAATGCAACTCTTATCTGGTGCTCCAACTTCTTAAAATCATTGACAGCATTTTATTATTATACTGATTTTAATTTTATGATTATACTATTTTACCATTTATAGTTTTATGATTTGCTTCCATAGCATTCTGCATTAATGGACCATAAAGTGAATCAGGCAGTACAGGCTGAGTTATGCCAAAGAAACAAACCACTCCAGAATCTCACTAGTTTAAAACAATAGATATTTACTACTAGTCGACAGAGAACCCTGCTCCATTTTCTCCTCTTTCAAGCTGATGGAATCTCCTCTATACAGAAAAGGGGTTAGGGAACATGACAAACTGACCATTGGTTGTTAAAACTTCCATTCAGAGATGAGACATGCCACTTCCACTCACATATCGTTGACTAAAGAAGTCACATGACCACACCTGACTTCAAGGGGCAGGCAAGAAGTGCACCAGGCAATGTGCTGGGTATGAGCATCCCAGAATCATTAGAGAACACTGATCACTACAGATGTAGCATTCACAATTAGTTCTGAGCTCATGTCTTCTCATTTTAGTCTTCTCCTGAATTTGCTTTCAGTAATTTTTAAAGATAAGTAAGATTTGGTTGGTTAATAGAATAAGCCATCTACATTTATTATGGAGAGTAGTATTTTCCTGAGGAGGCAGAGGACTGGATCTAATGCTCTAATCTGCCGGTGTTTACTTCTGACTACTGATGATAAGAAACAACATGGCTTCTTGAAGTCTTGTCAGTGAAGTCTATGTTATCATAGGTCAGTGGGTCTTTATAAGTGTGCTGGACTTCTGGAGAATCACTAGAATGCAGGTAAGTCCACAAAATGCTTCCTTTGCAAGACGTACCTGTTTGTGACTGGCTTTTCTCCGTACACGTCAACCAAGACAACATACTGCAACAGACTGAATGCAAAGTAGACATGAGAATCCAGTCCTCTTTCACTAAGCCAAACAGTAAAGAGATTTGCAAAAAAATCAGTTCTGGAAAATATATTTTATATAAATATATATGTTATGTTAATATGCAGTGGATAATTGTTATTCTAAAAGAACAAATATATATAATTTTATTTTTTTTCACTTTTAATTTTTAATAGAGTAAATGTTGATAAGTATAATCCACTTAAGCCAAAGGTCTTTGGGGCCCTCAATAATTATTTTTAACCTCACCAAAGGACATGTGCATTGATTTTAGAGAGAAGGAAAGAGAGGGAGAGAAGGAGGGAAAGAAACATTGAGGTAAGAGAAATATCAACTGGCCGCCCTTCACACGTGCCCTGAATGGGAACCAAACCCACAACCCAGGCATGTGCCCCAACTGCGAATGCAACCCACAACCTTCGGTTTACAGGGTAACGCTCCAACCATCTCATCCACACCAACCAGAGCAACGGGCCCCTCAATATTTTTATTTTAAATATTCGTTTTGAAATAATTGTCCTCAGTATTTTTTAAGAGTTTGAAGAGGTCCTGAGACTAATATGTTTGAGAGCCACTATCTTAATACCCTACTTGGTAAGTTTCAATTTTCAAGAGGAAGAACTACTATATAGTATTTTCTCCACAATGAAGATTTTAAGGATCAACAATATAATGGTAACAATTTGTATTTACCTGTACAAGAAACATGACATTGTGAAAACTCAGCCCATTGTTGGGGGAGAGTAGTTTGACCTATCTATATTGAAATACTAAATCAATTGCACATTTAGATTATAAAAGAGTATGCTCAGTTAATCTATTCAATCTACCTGAGAATTGAACCAGTCACTGAAGGAAGACACAAACAACTGGAAATAACTAAACATCACCTAAAAGAGGTTAAATTAAAATAGGAAATTCATATTCTCATATAAGAAGTCCAGAATGTTGGATGTGTCTACAAATGGTTAATTGATAGACTCAACAGCATCAGAATACTCTGGGATCCTTACGTCCTTCCCACCTGCTAGTTTCAAATCTTGGTTCATGTAAGTTTTTATTAGCCCCAACTCCTGTATTGAAAGTAAATGCAAGGTCAAGAGGTAGAACATGAAGGAGTATTGTGTTTCCTTACATGATTTTCTTATAGACAGCAAGAAAGGCTTTCCCAGCAGCATGCAGGCACTCTGACACTGGCTCCTTTTCAAATATCACCAATCAGAACTGGATCACATGATCGCTCAAACCAATCATTGGCAAGAGGGATGAGGTTACCAAGATCGGCTTAGGCCAATCAGGATTTTCTCTCTGTGGTTGAAGAAGGATCTAACTTTTCCAAAAGCACTTGACTTCTTGATATCTGCACAGAATTGGGGTGCTTTTTAGCAAGAATGGGGGAAGTGGGGAATAGCTGTGGGACAGGCAACTGGTAGGTTCTCACACAATCATGATGACCGAACGTCCTCATTGTAGTAACTGAGGATCTCACGGGGTAGTGGGTGAGTTTCAGGGAAGTTTTATAAAAATTATATTTGCCAGTTTTTCTCTTTCAGTTAGTCAGTAGTCCATGAGAGCCTAATGAATTTCTAGCAGCACTAAAGATATACAAAGTTTCATTTTCTTAAATCTTCATTGACAGTTCACTCTTAATATTTAGTTTTCTGTAAATCCCCATATATACTTCATTTAATAATAACAAAAAGTCAATTCTACTCAACCTAATGCTATTACATTTTTGTTTTCTTACTTAAATTATCATGTTCGTGTTGTTACTGACATAATATCACATCTTTTAAACATAAAACTTTCAGTTAAAATTAACCACCAATTAAACTGGGAGCCATTTACACATTTAAAGGATATAAATTTCATTCTATAGTACAATAAATTTTCTAAGTAATTAATAAAAATCAGAAATAAATACAGAATATGTCCTCCCATTTACAGAACAACCCACATACCAGCTGTGTGTCTCCCCCTGACAGTATGAGCCAACCCGGAAGGTTGCCTCATATTGTCTGCTATGATTTTGTGTTGTCTGGCAATCGCAGAAATAACTCATAGATCATTTAGGAAATGGTCCTCTGTCATTTTTTCTTCAAGTCTCAGTGTAACTTTTATCTCTTCAGAGGCCTTCCCTGACCACCCTGTTTAAAACAGGCCTCATCCAATTACTTTGTATTAAATCACTTTTTTAATTCTGCCTCTAGCACCTTTGCAAATCTGTAATTTCCTTTTGCATTTGTTTATCTGTCCCTTCCCCCATTTGGAATACAAGTACTATGAGAGCCAGAAAACATGTTAGCCTTATTCCATACTGCATATGAAAGCTTAATACAGCTCCTGGCACACAGTGGCTGATCAACGGGTATTTAAATGAGTCTAGTTTTCTTGTCTGAATTATCTATTTTATACTACATTCTAAAAGCAAAATTTAAAACCAAATCCTGATGTTTTCATATTTTGGGCATTGATATTTAATAATATATAATATTAAAATTATATGGTTAATGGGCACTTAACATAAGGTATCAGATGTGGTACAACAGAAAAATATAGGTGAATTTCTTTTATGTCAAATGGATATATTTTCATATACTTTATTTTTATTTTATATAGTTTATTAAATATGAGGAATTAACCAGTTTGTAGCGAATACAGAAGTTTAGCAATGTCTAAAAGTGAAGCCATCAAGAACTCACAATAGTTTATTTGCCCAAATCCAAACTTCTGCAAATATTTTGTATCTTCAGTATACTTGGGATTGGAACAGCCTCTTAGGACTTCCATTGTGGTTTTAATAATATACATCCAACTGTAACCATAATACAAAGTGTGGAATATTTTAGGTCTTTTAATATTATACATTATTATTGTTATTAACCTAATAAGAAAGTTATTTGAAAGATACAATGAAGTCTGCCTGTTTTCGATGGAGATATTCCCATGTATTAGGGTGATTAGCACAGACTTGCTAAATCTCTCCCTGAGCCATCTGTGAACACCTTCTTGGTTTAAAACAACACTCGCTAGCTCTGCTCTGTTCTAAGCAGTTTTTACCACGGCTGTTATCTTAACTTAAACCTGGGAAGATTCTCAAATGCCTGGAGTTTGGAAATGCCACTTTTCTCCAAGAATGTGATCCTCAAATTGAAAAAAAAAAGACTTCTATTAAATAAACTATCTAAAATGATTTTTTTTCCTGATATAAAATGCTGACCACAGAAATTCCCATCCAGTTTTAAGGGGTGAGAGCAGAAAGAGTAGTTTAGCTTACTAATTAGTTTAGAACACATTCCTGGGTTTAACTTACTAATGATGCAAAATGAAATTCCTAACAACTTAAGCACTTGCTAGCTCTTAAGTTCAATCTCAAGTAAGAGGGATGCAAATGTTCTTTTAACACTGGCCTCCCTGTGAGCCCTGCGTTCTGCCACATCAACAACAGTGGAGACCAAATTGACAAAGACGTGACAGATAGTTCATCACTGCACCTAATAGTTTGGAAACCTAGCTCCTTATTGCAGACCCAATGTAGTCTTCTAAGAAGCTGATCTGATCAGAGCATCCCACATGGAGCCTCAGGGAGACTACCCTACAGTAAAACTACCTAGGACTGCCAAGAAATCAGTATAAATGCATTTCAGGCCTCAAAGCAAATTATAAAGTTCTAAAGGAGACTTTTTTTTCTTTCTTTAAAAAATATATTTTATTGATTATGCTATTACAGTTGTCCCTTTCCCCCCTTCACTCCCCTCCACCCTGCACACCACCCCACCAACACTCCCCCCCACCTTAGTTCATGTCTATGTGTCTTAAGTTCCTTAGCTTCTACATTTCCCATACTGTTCTTACCCTCCCCCTGTCTATTTTCTACCCAAAGGACACTATTACAATCACTTTTCCCACCAAAGATGCATGTTCTTAAAAACATGCAAGTCAGAAATATTTAAGATAGGCTTGATTCTGATTGTGGTGTTTAGTTCTTCAAGTCCAGACTAAGTGTTAGAAATCCTTTAATGTCATTTTTAAAGTT
Organism: Tonatia bakeri; assembly: GCA_004024845.1. Lineage (NCBI taxonomy): Eukaryota > Metazoa > Chordata > Mammalia > Chiroptera > Phyllostomidae > Tonatia > Tonatia bakeri. The sequence continues at coordinate 129,533 of PVIA01002629.1, read as the reverse complement.
TTTATTTTGAGCTACACTTTGCACACCATAAAACTCACCCATTTGCATTGCACAAGGTAATGACATTTAGTAAATTTCAGAGTTCTGCAATCATCACTAAATCCAATTTTAGAACATTTCCCTCACTCCAAAAAGATGCCTCATACATTTTATGTTTAGGATTCTTACTGGATTTTTTCACAACTTTTCTACATAAAAATAATTATATACTGGAAATAAAATACTAAAAATGTTAATAAATTGGACTGTGTTGACATTCAGACATAATGAATAATTTTCCTAGAAAGGAGCACATTTTGTACATACAATCTTTTTAAAAGGAGACTAATTAGACATATATTATAGTTTTCCTTAAGTAATTTTCATATAATCCTGGATAAAAGGGGATGTGTGTAAACTGAGACTTGCCCTGCTTTCGTACTAGCACAACTGCCATTATTGAGATGGCACATGGCACAAACAGCAGCTGTGAGTCACTGTGTTCCTCCCATTCTCTATCACTTCTGTTTCTCACCACAGTCTCTAAGTGGAGAACACGTCATACTCAGCTGAGGTCATCCTGCCCATCGAAAAGGGTAGGACAACATCAGGTCACATTTAAAATGGGAACCTAGTTCAAGCCCTAATTTTTCTTTTCATTGGTTAATATTTTCTGGATAATAGAGAATATTATGCAGAAAATATTGCTTTTTTTGGTGAAGAAAAAGCAATATACATCACTTTTATTTGCTCTTGACCTCTTTCATTCTTCCTTCTCAAGGAACACCACCCAGCACCCTTTCTTCAAGGTGTGCTTCTTTTTCATCATCCCATACAGAAATCCGAAGATTTTTTCAAAAGCATGTTAGGTACACATACCACATGTATAAGGTGAACTTATAATACTTCCTTTTTAGAAAATATTTTACTTATTTATTTTTACAGTGAGGGTAAGGGAGGGAGAGAAACACCAATGTGTGGTTGCCTCTCTCATACCCCGTACCAGGGACCTGGCCCACAACCCAAGCACGTGCACTGACTGGGAATCAAACCAGCAACCCTTTGGTTCATAGACTAGTGCTCAATCCACTGAGCCACACCAGCCAGGGCTATAATACCTTCTTTTGGTAAAATATAAAAGTTGGTGGCTTACATGTCTTAGAATGTAAGCTCCATGAAGGTAGGGAGTTTTGTCTGTTTTGTTTACTGACATATACCAAGCTCCTAGAACAGATCCTGGCACATAGAAGGTGTTCAAGAAATACTTGTTGAGAAAATCAAATGAAGTTCTTTCTTAAATAAAGTTTTTAAATTTTTAATCCTAAAAGATTGTGTAGATTTGTCTATCTCATTGCTATGTTATGAAAAGAATTTTGATTTGTTATACAAAACACATATTATAGAAGTGGATAAATTCCTACAAAAATACAACCTACCAAGACTGAACTATGAAGAAACAGAAAATGTGAATCAATTAATTACTAGTAAGAAGATTAAATTAGTAATCAAAAACCTCTCAGAAAATAAAAGTCTAGGACCACGATGGCTTCACTAGTGAATTCCCTTCAATATTTGAAGAACTAATACCAATTCTTCTCAAACTGTACTAAAAATAGAAAAGGAGGGAATACTCCCAAACTTATTTTATGAGGCCATCATTATCCTGATACCCAAACCAGATAAGGACTCTATAAGAAAAAGAAAATTACCCATCAACATCCCTGGTGAACGCAGATGCAAACTCTTCAACAAAATATTAGTATACCGAATTCAACAATGCATTAAAAGGATCACCCCATAATCAAGTGGGGTTATTCCAGGAATGCAAGGAAGTTTCCACGTCTGCAATGTGATATACTATATTGACAAAATGAAGAATAAAAATCATCTGATCATTTTAATAAATGCAGAAAGAGCATTCAACAAAATTCAACATCCGTTTATGATTAAAAAACTCTCAACAAAGTGTGTATAGAGAGAACGTACCTCAGTGTGATAAAGGCCTATGTGACTAACTCACAACTAACATCATACTCAACAGTGAAACGCTTGTTGCTTTTACTCCAAGATCAGGAACAATACAAGAATGCCCACTCTCACCACATTTATTTAACTAAGTATTGGGGATCCTATCCAGAGCAGTTAGGCAAGAAAAAGAAATAAAATGAATCCAAATTGAAAAGGAAGAAGGAATTATAAAACTGTTTCTATTTACAGATGACATAAAATTACATATAGAAAACCCTAAAGACTCCATCATCAAAACAGTTAGCACTAATAAACAAATTCAGTAAATTTTTTGTATCTTACAAAATTAATATAAAAAATCAGTTGCTTTTCTATACACTAATAACAAACTATCAGAAATATAAGTTAAGATAATAATCCATTTACAGTTACATCAAAAAGAACAACATACCTAGTAATAAATTTAACCAAGGAAGTAAAAGACCTATACACTGAAAACTGTAAGACTTTGATTAAATAAATAGAAGACACAAATAAATGCAAAGATATTCTGTGCTTATAGACTGGAATTATTGATATTGCTAAAATGTCCATACTACCCAAAGCAAATTATAGATTTAATGCAATGCTATCAAAATTCCAATGGCAATTTTCACATAAACAGAAAAAAACAATCCTAAACTTTGTATGGAATCACAAAAGTCCCTGAATACCTTTGAGAAAGAAAACCAAAGCTGGACACATCATGGCCCCTGATTTCAACCCATATTACAAATATAAAGTAACTAAAACAATAAGGTATTGGCATAAAAACAGACACATAGATCAATGGTCCAGAATAGAGAGCCCAGGGGGAAGAGAAACCGTGTATATACGGAAAGTTAAATGATGACGACAGAGCCAACAATACCCAGTGAGGAAGGGACAGCCTGTTCAATGACTGGTGCTGGGGAAACAGCCGCACACCAAAAAGTGAGACTGAACCCCTATCTCACACAACACACGAAAAGCAACTCCCCAAAAAGTGGATTAAACACTTTAATGTAAGACCTGAAACCATAAGAAATCCTAGAAGAAAACATAGGTGGTAAGCTCTTTGACAGTGGTCTTGATGATGACTTTTTTGGGTTTGACACCAAAGACAAAACAAAAGGCAGGAAAAACAAATGTAAACAAGTTGGACTCTATGAAACTAAAAGCTTCTTCACAGCCAAGGAAGCCATCAACAAAATAAAAAGACAGCCTACCAAATGGGAGAATATCTTTGGCAAATCATATGCCTGATAAGGGGTTAAAATGCAAATATATAAAAAAAACAAATACAACTAAATAGCAAGAAAACAAACAATCCAATTAAAAAGTGGGCAGAGAATCTGAATGCACATTTTTTCCAAAGAAGAGACATAAATGGCCAACAGGTGCCTGAAAAGTCACTCAGCATCACTAATCATCAGGGAAATGCCAATCTAAACCACAGTGAAATATCATCTCAAGTTACTAGAATGGCTGTTATAAAAAATACAAGACATAGCAAGTGTTGGTGAGGAGATGGGAAAAAGGGGACACTAGGCACTATTGTTAGAAATGGTCATTGGGGCAGCCACTACAGTAAATCGTATTGAGGTTCCTCAAAATATGGAACTGCCATGTGATCTAGCCATTCCATTTCTGGGTATTTCTTCAAAGGAAATGAAAACAGGATATTGAAAACACAGCTGCACTCCCACATTTGCTGTAGCATTATTTACAATCGCCAAGACATGGAAACAACCTAAGTGTCCATCAATGGACACTTTACCCATTTTATCCATTGATAAAGATGTTACACACACACACACACACACACACACACACACACATAATGGAATATTATTCAGCCATAAAAAGAAGGAAATCCTGGCATTTGTGACACCATAAACAGCCCTTAGGGCATTATGGTAAATGTAATAGTTCAGAGAAAGACAAATACTATATGACCTCACTTACATGTGGAATCTAAAAAACAAAACAGAACAAAAACCAAACTCATAGAGAGTGGATTAGTGGTTGCCAGAGAGAGAGGCAGGGGATGCAAGTGAGTGAAATGCGTAAAGATGGTCAAAAGGTACAAACTTCCAGTTATAAAATAAGTTCTAGGGATGTAAAGTACAGCCTGGTGCCTATGGTAGTAATACTGTAATGCCTATTTGAAAGTTGCCGAGAGAGTAAATTTTAAAAGTTCTCATCACACGAAATAGCAAATTGTAACTATGCATGGTGATGGATGTTAGCCGGCCTCACAATGATGATCATCTTGCAATATATGCAAAATATACAAATATCAAATCATTATGTTGTATATCTGAAACTCATATAATGTTATAGGTCAATTATGTGTCAATTTTTTAAAAGCACATATTTTAAATGCTCTAGTGGGACTCATATAGAATTCTAAAATAAATCTAAAATGTAACATGAATAAGTTATATTGGCCTGTCCACACTGAAAATCACTTTCAACATCTGTATAAGTAGGTGTCATAAACCAAATTTATAAACAGAAAATTTGGGATTTTCTAGCTCTAATAATCCATATTTATATTTCTCAGTTTGCCTAACTTTGGTCAGTCTTGCCATATATTTATTAATTGATTCTCCCCTTTTTATTAATGCATTCCTTTTTCCCCACAGTTTTAAGATAATTGATGTTTTCTCACACTTATGTCCTATTATCATATTACATCCCTCCTTCTCTGCACCAGATCCAGTCACCTTAATTAAACTTGTTTCTCCAGTGTTCCCAGACGTGGATCACATCATTTATATATCATTGTTATGTGCATCATTTATGTATCACTGAGGCATCCTCCCGATTGCATGAGAGTCTTCCTCGGGGCTATTAATTTCACTTCTTCCTGCCTCCTAGGGGACCATAGCTGTAATCCAGTCCCTTCTCTCCAGAAGCCTCTGTTCTCCTGTCTCCTCTCATCATCCTATCCTCTCTTGTACCCTAAAACCCAAATCCCTCCACTGACCCAGCATTCCCCTTCCCTTTTTTCCTTTCAAAGGGTAGCCTCTCCCATTGTCTGTGTTCTTCACCAATACAGCTCAATTTACTGCATAAAAGTTTTTGTCCCCATACACTCAAGATGTTATTTTAAAGTTGCTTAAACACCTTAATTGCCAAATTCAATTTTCACGAATTCTTATCTTGTTTGATTCCTTGGTAGAACTTAACGTCTTGGACCTTTCCTTCCTTGTTTGAATTCTTTCATCCCATTTTCCACCACATCTCCACAAATGCACCGTCTACCACCCTCACCATTCCTTTTCTGTGAGATCCCATTTAATTAATTAATTAACTAATTGCATGCCCTCTCAGTTTGTAACCAAATATTGCTCTTCAGAGCTCTATCACTGGTCCTGTTTTCAAGCTACAAAATTTCTCTGGGAAAACCAATCAATTCTTATGGTTTTGGTCACCACCCCTTCTATGATAATGCCCACATGTAAACCCTTAGCCCTAAATTATCTGCTGAAGTCCAGATCTTATATCTCTGCTTGTCCCCTGGGTATTTTCTCCACCTATGTGTTACTAAGCCTTCTAAAATCTGTTAGATCACTTCTGGGTTCCTTTCTTTGCAGTGACTGCATTTTACATGCAAGATGGAAAGTTAACTGAATATTTGGTAGCCAGAAGGGCAGATTATGGTACTCTTATAATGCTGCTCATTTCTGTTTCTCCTCTTTCTGGATCCGTGGTGGAATTGTATATTTGCTTCTTTGAAATTAGGTGTTCCATATGACTTTTTTTGGCCAGTGAAACACATTGGAGGTGATGTGTGTCACTTTTAGGCAGAAACCTTTAAAACTGGCACACACATAATTTTATTCCCTTCCTCCTGTTATGACAAGTGGCAACACTTTCGAGAAAAGAGGCTCCATCAACTTGTATCCTTATGTGAAGGTGGTTGGGAAGCAGAACTCCCACCAACCAAAAATGGATGTACGACGTGAATGAGAAATAAATCTCTATTAAGTTAGTCAAGCCTATGAGATTTTGGAGTTGCCATAGAGGCCAGCCCAACCTGATTCAAGATCCAAAACCGAATTCATCAATTTTTCCCTGCACTTTATTAAGAGATAAAACAGCATTAAAGCATCTGGCCTGCCTCTCCTCTCTGGTACCCCAGTTTTGTTTTGTCTTTGAGCCATCACCATCTCTACCCACTTAAGCAGGCTAGAAAACCTAAGAGCATGTCTGGCCTCCACTTTCATGTCCATCTGCATTTTATGATTTGTCTGGTTCTGTAGATTGTATTCCCTAAGTATCCCTCAGATACATTCTTTCATGTATGTCCTTAATATACATCTTCTCATTATTTGTTGCCTCAACTATTGCAGTGATGTTGTGAATGATCTTGTTGTCTCTATTACCAGTCTTCCCTAAATCCATCTTCCATATGGCTTCCAGAGTAATTTTCAAATGCAAGTGTTGACCATTCCACTCTCCTGCTTCCAATTTTTCATCATCACTTACAGACTAAAGCTGAAACGCTTTGTCGTGAAATACTAGGCTCTTAATAGCCTGTCCTTTCTATCTCTTCAGCCACAACTCTGCTCTAGCCATACCTAACCCTAGAAGCACTGTTCTTTCTCCTCCCATTCCCCAGCCCCCACCCCCACAGACACTGTACTATTTCTTGACTGATTCTTCTAGAAGTTCCAACTTAGGTCTCATTTACTCTAAGAAGGCTTTCATAGTTGTCCCAAACAGACATATCTATTTCTTCCCTCATGCCACTTCTTTGAGTAAAATGTGCTTTCCATTTTATCTGGAAAGCACAGTACTTAGTACATTACAGGTACGTCAAAAGATGTTTACAGGCTGAAGTGATAGGCCGTTTGATCAGATAGCTCAACATCTGTTAAAGGCATATGTGTGTATGTGGGGGTGTGTGTGTATATATGTGACACTATTGAAGATATCTCCAATCCACCGCTTCCCCCTCTTACTCCCAGGCACTGCTCCCCCCAGTTCAAAGTTTGTTGAGGACTTACTATGAGTTCGGCACTGTAGCAAGCATTCTATGAGTGTTATTTTATTTGGCCTAACAATAATTCTAGGACAGTGTGCCACTGTTGGCTGCGAGAGGCACATTGATGTGCCAGAATATTTAAAACCTGCAGTACCTGACTCTTTAGTCAGGAACACTGACCTGTTTCCCCTTGGATTGTCAAATTAAAAAATGGCAACAGCCAACACACCTATAGCTGTCCTGTGTGAATGAATCAAAGTTATATCTATTTTTGTCAGATCAGCAAAAATATATTTTTTGGTGTGCTGCGGAGTTTTAGTAACTACTTGATATGTGCCATGAGATGAAAAGGGTTGAACATCACTGTTCTAGGGCACTGAGCCACACATTAAGTACCCATCATTATTGATTGCATTATATGAAGCAAACCTGTCTCACCTTCCTGATGGGCTGTCCTTATAGACCCGTAGGTATTAATTCAATGGAATATTTTCCTATGCAGTAACTGAATGAGTAGCAGAAACACTATAGCTTACATTCAAGTTTTTTTTTAATCTACAACTTTTCAGAGGAAGTCAGCACTATGATTTAAAACATTTTGAAAAATGTGGCATTTATACATCATCTTTCTTTTGAAACATAACACTTTTTTTTTACCATGTTTAATGGACCTCTGTAATAAGCGAGGGGCAGTTTTCTTTTTTTTAATGATAACAAGTTTATTTCAGCAGGAAGTTTTAATAATTCAAAATTTTCAGAACTCAATACAAATATAAAATATACTTTTAAATTTATAAAACCTCAAAATACATAGAGCACAATTACTATAACTATATAAGAAGTGGACATGTGCAATATTCAAATGGAAGATGTGAACACATAGGGAGGGTTAATTTAAACAAGAGAAACTCGGCAGAGAAGCTGACTAAATTGTCCCATAGCATAACTTTCCAAGGTTTCATTATCATTCTACACATACTGCACCCCCCAAAGATAATTTTCTAATTATCCTTGAGTGACAACATGCCAACTAGTGACAGAACTGTACAGATGAAACTCAAGACTTATCTTCAGGGGGCTAATAAGATGTTGGGGGAAATCACATTATATTATGAAAAGATAATAAATCACGTGACTCTAGTCTCTGGCCCGCTGGGCTGGACCATTCAAGGTTTTACAGTTCATCTCTTCTGAATTCTTTTATTACCTTCAAATAATAATAGGCAAGTATATGAACCTAGCCTGTTAATGCATTTAAAAGAATAACCTATGTTCCTTTCATAAGGAATCCATTCATTCACCCATCTTGTACTGTGCCAGAAAGAGGAATTAAGGCCATTCCTTTTAATTTATTCAGCATCCCATCTTTTAGAATATGGGGAGCAGAACCAGTTTCATTTCTCATGGTCAAAAAGCTGTGAGACTTGGGGAAGTCAAGCAATTACCAGCTACTTGGTCTTTTTGCAGAAATACACAAAACGTGTAGAATCGCTTAATTTTATCCCCTCCTAACCTCTTCACTTGGAAATGGGCTGCTCGGGCGAATGTTGTTTTTTCTCCCTCAGTCAAGTGTGAAGATCGATTAACACTTGCTCGACAAACCCCTTCCAGGGCCATTTGGGAGCTGCACGCGTTCACACTCGGGTTCGGTCCACTGCGCCTTCACGCGCAGCCTTTTTGTTTATGCGGCTAGCAGGGCAGAGAGGGGCGGAGGGGAAGCGAACCTCTCAATATGCGGCAGGCTGCTGAGGCTATATAAACTCAGGGCTCGGGCCTGGTTTGTGAAACCGGTAGGTTTGCGGGTGAGCAGTCAGCCGCCGTCTGCCGAGTCCCGCGGCGCCATGGAGACAGCAGAGAGCTCGGATTTCGGAGAGGGCGAGTGCGCCCGCTGCGGCCACCAGCCGCCCGGGGCCCGCGACTGCCCGACGCAGCTCGCGAGCGCAGACTCCGGGTACAGCATCTCAGCACCTCCCTGCACCTACCCTACCCCATCCCCCCGCCCGCGCTCTCCCAGCTCCTCCTCTCCGCTCTCCACCCTCCACCTCCGCCCCAAACTCCCACGGGCCCACACTCGGCTGCGATCGGTTCTGCCAAGTCTGGGCTCACCTCTCGTTGGGCGCCTTTGCTTCCCACCCCGCAGATCCGCAGGCTTCTGGAGACCTTGGGTTGATGCCCGGGGCGAGCTGGAGGAGGCCCCTCCCCAGGCAGAAAAGGGGGTGAGTGAGTAGCGCGTGGCTGGCCGCGCCTCCGAGGGACGCAGGTGGTTCACCAGAACTGGGAACACCCGGCCCGAGGGAGACGTGCGCCCGGTCTGCCCCTTGCTTAAGATCACGCCTGCCGGTCGTCCTGCGGGTGGCCTGTCAGTGCTGAAGAGGCGAGTGTGCTCTCCAGAACAATTGCGACTCAAGGATCGGACCCAGAGCGAGTCTGCGGAGAACACTAGGGTCACATTCCCTGCGGGCGCGAGGAACGCTGGGTCTCGCGCGTTTCCAGTTTCTAGGAAAAGGTGCGTGTTAAATGTAATCCATCTCCTTACATCCCCAGATGCCCAACGGCCCCGGAATGACCGAAGCCTCTGGAAAGTTTTCCCGATACAGGCACCCAGTCAGGTGAGTGACTAGCCAAACAGAAGGTCTCTTGCTTCTCCAGTCCCTGGGAAGAGCCGGGGACTTAGCACAGCCCAGTTCAGCAGCAGGTGCTGCAGTTTTTGCATTGGAAAATCTATCTTCAAGGTTACTTTATCTTCCCAGTCCAAGAGGTCCTTTATTCATCGAATTGAAAAATGTAGAAGCTCAAGCTCTTACCTAGAAAAATTGCTAATTAGTGCATACTAGCAAAAGCTTAAAGAATATAGTAAAAAGAAGGAAAGTGGATGATACAGTAAAAGTTGAACTTCGACGTCTTGTGCCTGCAAAACAACTTTTTTTTTTTAATGCCAGGAAGTCCGGGGGAAATTGACTTCACACATTATTCCTTTGTAAACCAGAAGGAAGAATGGTGTTCACAGTTGCAATTTTAGAGCAACATGAGTTTGCCATGTAAGAGAAAATGGAAAGGTGATGAAAATTCTAAAGTTACTAAGGATTATAAAGATGAACATAAGTTGTTTGGTATATCAATGAGAAGCTAGTTTCCAGTTCTAGTCAAGGAAGTTGGCCTTTCTGTAGGATTCTTGGTAGCCTTTATTTAGGCAAAAGGATAACGTTGCAGTTTGCCTGCTTGAGAGAGCTGTTAGGTGAAGAGCTGATGTTTATAAAATGTGTGTGTGTTTCCAAATAGCATTTTGATTAATTTCCTACCATGAGTTAGCACTAGCAAAGGACACAGGAAAAAAAGAAATAATACCAGCCCTGTGGGAAGTGTTGTAATAGAGTTTAATTTGGTCAGTTTTAGACTCCAGGGCATCAAGTGCCTAGAGGACCAGGAAATTGTGCATTATACGCTGTGGTCTTGAAGTTAGCCAAATGGATGGTAGGTGGGGAGGCAGGGGCAGAAGAAATAGCACAGGAAAGAATGAACAGGGTCATGGAACAGCACGGATCCTCTGGAGCATCAGATTGCTGGAATTAGAGTGTGTGAAGCTGTGGACATCATTCCAGCAGGGAAGCCAGAGCCCAGATCTTGTATACCTTGGTGCAGAGTTTTGTCCTCATCCTGTAGGTAGTATTGGGGATTACTCAAAGAATTTTAACCAGAGAGTACTGTGGTCAGATTTATGTTTCAGAAAAATCACTAAGGAAATGGTATATAGTTATAGTTAGAACACCAAAAGTGAAATTGGAAGTTATTGCAATTATTCAGGCCAGAATGATAAAGAGCCATTCTAAGTCACCAGGCATAGGGATGGGATTGGGTGAATTTGGGAAATATGTAAGTGACAAAATAGATTAGTCTTATTAACATATTGGATAGGATAGGTGAAGTGGAGGTGAAAAGACAGAATGGTTTCCAAGTTTAAGACTGATGCAGGTTGAGTGCTGTACTAACAGATTGGAAATTAGGGATAAACAGATGTGGGAGCAAGATAATGAGTCCAGTTTTCAATTTATGGTATTTGATGTGCTTGTGGGGCATCCAAGTAGCAATGATCATCAGATCACATATAAACCAGGGGTTTGTCATCAGGTTATAAAGCAGAAATGCAGACTTGGGAGGTTTTGATAAATGAACACTTGGGGAAATCATGGCAATGGGTCAGGTCATCCTGTGGAGTCAGAGAGGAGAGATGACCGCTTGTGATAAAACCATGGGGGATGGCCAACCTCTTACCTGTGTTCAGAGAAAGAAGGTCCCCAAAGGAGACAGAGCAGAATCATCCAGAACAGGGCAAAATCAGGAACAGACCAAGTCTCTGGAAGGAAAATAGTGAGAAATTCTGGGGAGAATATGATAACAATTAAACAACATTCTTTGGATTTGGCAGTTCCAGTAACACATTAAAAAGTCAGTTGTTTTGTATATCAGCAATTCTTTCCTTTTCTGAATTACTGTAGCATTGTGTTTTTACTTCTCTTAAGTTACTTTACTCTTCTTAATTTCTGTCTTGAGTAGTATTGTGTGTTTCTGATACTTTTTACTCAACTTTCAACTTCTTGAGGGTAGGGACCATGGTTTATTCATCTTTGACTTACGAATTCTGTCTAGCACAAGAAAGCACTAAGATATTTATTGGTTGACTGAATTATTGATGATTAATAATTTCACACCAAAATTATAAACTATTTTTTACCACTTTGCTAAAAAATTATAAATTACATTGCCTTTTAAAATGAAGCCTGTTGAAGATAATGTCCCATCCCTCTGTACATGGGGCTATTTACATGAAAATGACTACACTGTAGTTGGGGATTCAGCCTTATTCCTTTTCTTCTCCTCGGATGAATGATAATAGAAGACCAGATGGCAAGTTCAATATTTTTCAGAAATTTGAAGTTCTGAGGTAAACACGTTTACATGTGAATTATTTTTATGAAACCAGTGTCATTCTCCATATCCCAATATGGTGTCCCCAAATGAAGCTGGGCGGGGAGAGGGGAGGAAGATGGGGCCAAGGTTGGGCTCAGAGGTGCCTTTATGAATATCAGGCTGTGAGTGCACAAACTTTTTAAAATGTTGCTTTTTTGCACTTTCCTAAACCTATATTGACTACATCTGCAACTCAGAGTTAAATGTATGAATTTTAAGTGGGATATTAGGTGATTTCTGTCTTCATGTAAGGGCATGATATTTTGATGTTTTAATGAAGTTGGCTGTCATCAGAATTTTTAATGTAGTGGTAGGACTCATTTTCTTCCTATGAAATTTGGAAATTGGAAGACAAGCCTTCTGTTTATTTTTTAAAGAATAAATATATTTATTGTATAATAACTCAAGTAAGCTAAATATCTTAGACTTATAGCTTGGATAAAGATTTAAAATAATTGACCAATTATTGATAGTTTGTCAAGTAGGTTCCTTGAAAGCTGTAATAGTACCATTTTAAAACTATACCTTTAGGTTATGTCTAAATGCATAAATCAATTGTTAGATACATAGAGCTCTTGGAATTTGCACATTTAATGAGTATAAGTATTCTAAATATGAAAAAGATAAAGTGTATTATTTTGTCTGCTTTTTTCAGACTATTTTGGCCAAAATCAAAGTGTTATGATTACTTATATCAGGAAGCAGAAGCTCTTCTGAAAAATTTTCCAATTCAAGCCACAATTTCGTTTTATGAAGATTCTGATAGTGAAGATGAAATTGAGGAACTGATCTGTGAAAACTAATCTCATTAGTTGTTTCTGATGACATTAAAAGCTTGTAGGATTTAAATTTAGTGTGCAAATGTATCATAATTCTTTAAACTTATTTATTTGTATATAAATTATTAATAAAGTGAATATTTTGTAATTATTATGGTAGTTGGGCCTTTTTTATCCCTACACTATTAGTCAATGCTGGAATTTAAAAATAGGTAACATTTACAAATGTCTTGATTGTACCATAAGCATTTGGAGCTTACAAAAAATAATTTTAATCCCTTAATCAAATTACAAGTTTATCTTTAGTTACAATTTTGCAAATATTTAGTTATAACTTTGCACAGAATGATAATATTTTCAAACTGAATCTTGTAACATCTGCTATTTCCTATATATTTCCATTGGATAGTGTAGTTACAGATGAATATTATTAGATAAGGAAGAAAATTACATTATGTTATTATCACACTTATTATGTCTTTGATAGCAGATGGTGAAAAGCACTTTAAATCATTGTCTATAATTGAAGATGGAAATCATTATTAGGAATATTAAATTTTAGGCATTTTTAATGAATGATGAGTCAAGTAATTCTTTAATACTCTTTTGCTGTCTGTAAGTACACTAGTAAAATAATATGAGTATTCAATATTTGTGGAAGTACATTAAGGAATCTGTCAAATTAAAACAAAATGTTTAAATGGGTATGATTTAAATTGAGTATAAAAAGGGGCAGCCAAAAGGCTAGAATTTTTCCACTTTCTGTCCAAGAGACAGAGCTAAGAAATTTGCCAGATATGAAACATTCAACAACATCACCCTCCTTTGCTCTGGTTCCCTGCTCCTGATATTCTCATGTAAACATTTTCTTATGGAAAATGCTATAAGAAATTATCAGCGATTAGATTTTTAAAGTAGATTTATAGTAAACTACATATTTAATGGGAGAGAAAACAGAAGCACTTTGCAAGGTAAAGGTGACAGTAAATTATGGTAGTGAAGTTCTTTCAGCAGAAATACATTTTTCACAATAAGAATTTCAATTGCAAATAAAGAATGTTCCTATAATATTCTAGAATCATAATGGGCATAGGTGAAAGTCATTGATGGTTACCTACCTAAGAAATGCCTCGTATTTGAATGTCTACTTGTATTCCCACTTTTCCTTCTAATTGAAAGGATACAACAGACATTAATTTACAGACACTTTAAGGAAAAGACAATTGAAATACGGCAAGTTCAAACCATGTTTCAGACTCAGGAAAAATTAGTAATGGAATGAGGCTGGGGAAGAGTTATTTAGAACTATATTTCTGCTGAAAACTTTCTCCTTTCACTGCCTTCTATTCTAAGGATGTGTGCATTCCCTACGGAAAAACTCACCAGGTCCCCAGTCTGAACCTTGAGCATTAGAGACTGTTGTTTACCCGCACAATATTTGTGCTTCTCATTGATATGTTGGAATAGTATGAAGAACCACTGCCATTTATTGCATGCCTGCTGTTAACCAGGCAGTGAACTATGTAGTTTATATATGACATATAATTCTTTCTAAAACCTTAATTAACTATTTAGATGAAAAAATGAGGCTTTGAGATACTAAAGTACTCTTAATTACCACAGTTGGTGCTGGGCTGCATCAGTATACAATTTCCTGTATCTTTCAGGGAAAGTTAGGTGTGAGCAGATGAATGGAGCAGAAAAAGACTTTGACTCATAATGTCGGTCATTAGTGAGGGTTCTTAATGATGTTTTCACCCCACACGAGTGGCTGTTTGCATTTGACACTATGGCTTTTAAAGTTTCTCTTCTCGTACAGCCTGGTGTCTTGAGAGAGTTTCAGAGAAATCAAACTTCTCTAATAGTATTATTTTATTCCATATTTTTAGTTGTGTAATGGTAGTACAGACACTTGTGAGTTAACAGGACTGTACAAGAGTTTATTCTCAGATTTGGTCAGCACCAAGGCTAAGGAACAGCTTCACTCTCTCTCTCTTTAATCTCTCTGCGGAATAGCTGTCACCTCCTTGCGGTGCTGAAGTTCATGGAGCCGAATTTATGGAGCATGCGTACTTTCCCCTGGCTCCGCCTCTTCTCCCCCAGTCGTCTCTCAGTCCATTCCATTGGCCCCGCCCTCCGCTGGCTTGACGTGCTGCGTCATGGCGTGCCTCACCCTGGGCGACCCCGGAAGTGAGCCGGGGGCTTGGCCTCTCCCCGGCTTCCGAGCCGGAGTGGGAGGTGTAACTGAAGAGTGGTCCTGCCAAACGACGCCCTCCGGCGGTGGACCCCGGGCAGGGCCCGAGCCAGAGGTCCACGATGCTGAACGTCCCTTCTCAGTCTTTTCCGGCCCCCAGCTCCCAGCAGCGCGCGGCCTCCGGGGGGCGTAGCAAGGTAAGCGGATGACACTGATGATCTGATTCAGCGCTAGCCTCCTGCCAGCGTTTCGTGTTCCAGCATGTACTCTCCCACTACCAGTTACCCTCTCTAACCTTCGGTATCTTCTGCCCTAGCTGGCGACCTCTTTCTGATCCCGTGCACTCTCCAGTCCTCGAACTCTCCTAACCTCCCTCACACCTACTAGTGATCCCTGTCTGTCAATTACCTCCAAGTCTTTCCTCGGAACTGAAGTCAGATGTAAATGACAGGGCCAGGCACAGTGCTTGCTGGATTATAGCTACTGAGTACTAGCTTCCTTCCCTCAAACTATCCTCCTCTAAGGTCTTTTGTTCTTCACTTTCCGAAGGAGTTCTGAGTAATGTGGATTCCTTAGCAGGAGGGAAAAGTTGGGCAGTGGCGACAGTGACCAGTTGAATATGTCACTTTGGCAAGGATGGGGACTCTTTGAGCTAGGGGAGATCGGAGGAGGGAGAACAAATGTCTGCAACCTCTCATTCGGATGAGGGAGACTTCTCCAAATCATACTGCCTTTGTTCCTCTGGTACTTCAGTGTTTTGTCACTGCCTTTTCAGATATCACTCGATGACTTTGAAGCTCATGTGCACTTTACTTTTTTTGTTGAACATAGTTACGGTTAGCAACAAGTGAAATACAAATGTATTTTACATTTGCAAAATTTAATAAAAATGTCTCCTTTGTTCGTTGCAGCATGAATTGCTTGCCCCTGTTATTTGTTGGTTCCTCATTCTGTAACCGCATCATGTTTACCACCTGCTTGGACCACTGTTTTCATTTCTGGACTCTTGGGTCTTAGCATCATTTGGGACCTTCACCGAATTTCGTTTTTGTTTTCCTCCACTTAGACCTGTATTTTAACTGTGGGTTATAATTAGGGGTTCAGAGATCTGTAGCTTTCATGAGCTTTTTGGAAGTCTGTACCTCACCTATAAGAATAATACAGCTGAGAAATAAATCTCAGTGCTGTATTCAGTGCTTACTGATGGCCGTGTATGTTCTAAGAGTGTTTTTTTTTTATTGCTTTAGAAGTATTCACTGATTCAGTCTTTACAATGATCCTGTGAAGTGAATGCATTTGTTATCTCTGTTTCACAGAAAAGAAAACTGGGAAGGAATATTGCCATAGATCTTATAGGCTTGATGTGATGTGACTCTGGCTGTGACATTTTATTTATTGCTCTATACATTGTCCAGCCATCTCATCATTTGTCCCCTCCTCCTTGATATTTGACCTGTTTGTTCAGCTAAGTATTTGGCTGAATAGTATTTCCTTTCCAGAGAAAGAAGCTATGAGTTAGAATATGTTTCTACCCTGTTGGGGAGCTTTGTCCGTAGAGCCCCCCCCCCCCCCCACTGTCTACCACGGATGAAAGTAAGTCTACCAAGACATGATCTGCTTGGGGAGGAAAGGTGGCCAATCTCTCACAGGAGAAGGACCTGAAGCTTGTTCCTCAATGGGCTTTTATTGGGTTCATTTACACAAGAATTCAGGTAAAGCTCATTAATTATTGCCAGGCAGTAAGGATCAAACAATAAATAACTAAACTCTGAGGGCCTATTTTGAGTCAGGGTCAGATAGCTAAAGAGCTGTAAAGCTTTGAGGAACAAACTTACTTCTTGTTTGGACCCTTATCATTTAATTGAGGGCATTCTAAACAAAGCAGGTTTCACAGGATTTTACATATTCTTTCTTAGGCCTGATTACCTGCCCTTGCCAGCACCGGACTGCACACCCTCTGTTATTGTTTCAAGCTTAGGTGGAGCAAGGGAAGTAAGGCAGCCAAGAGATTAGGGGATTTCTTGAAGACGATGAGGACTCAGGCTTTGTCAAAGCTGAGGGGCGAGGGTCCATCACCCTCTTTTGCTGTAGCCCCCCCAAAGTTTTTCCTTGGGGGCCTCCCACGTGATGGTGCCTGTCTTAGGTCATTCCCCCCTTGGGGAATCTTACCCATCATTGACTAACAACCAAGTACTTGGGGCTAGTTATGGATGAAGTAAAAGGAGCAGAAGCGGTGCTCCTGCCCAGGAGATAAGCTTTTGTCACCTTGGTGGCTTATGGTCCAAGGTCGCTTTCTCAGCCTTAGTCTTGGCAGGGGTTACAGCTTCTGAAACCAGGCAGGGAGCTTCTCAACACTACCCTTCTCCATTAAAATGACCAGTCATGTTCTCAGCACCCATTTAAAGGAAGAATTTTGAGGCAAAGACAAAAGATTCAGGTGGTGATGGCAAAGGTGAGTCTTTGGGTCCAAAAAGGGAACAAAATAAAATTATTGTGCAGTTCAAAGGGAAACTAAGACTGTTTTTTCCCCCTTTATGAAATAAACTTCTCTTGATCATGTTAGAAGCCAAGTCAGGTTTGTATGATATGGGTGGATTGAGAAACAGAATAGTTGGGGAGGTTGTATATCATAATTGTTAAAAAGCTCAGACTTTTGAATGAGAAAGACCCAGATTTTTTTCCAACTCTATCACTTAACCTTTTTGACTGTCAGTTTTCTCAGGTGCAAATGGGAAAAACAGTACCCATTTTATAGGATTGTTTATAGGATTAAATGAGATCATGTTTCTCTTAGCACAGTCTTTATATTTGGGAAGCACTCACTAAATGTAACTAAATACCTCTCATCTTTTACTTAAATATCACGTTTGTTGTGTAAATCCCCTGGCACAGTGCCTGGCTAAAGTATGCACGCAATATATGATAGCCACTGTTATTTCTACTAGTCAACAAATATTTTTTGAGAACCCACCTTATTCTAGAAATGTGGTCTCTGGTTTCAAGGAATTGAGTCTATGCTGGACAAACTAGCAAACAGGCAGTTATAAATGCCATAATACTATAATAGTGTGTCATGCCCATGAAGGAGTTGGGGTCAGAGAAGGCTTCTGGAGTAAATGATGTCTGGAGGGCTGGAGTAGGGAGTGGGCTAGATGCAGGCATGGAGCAAGTATTTCATAACAGTCAGGAACCTGTTCCCATTTAGCTGAGGCATATAAAATGGGAAGGAGCAAGTTAAAATGTGGTGAGGTAAACTATGACCAGTTCTGAAGGGCCTAGTAGACCACTGTAGGGAATATAGAGATGTTATTATAAGGTAGTGTGAGGAGCCGCTGAAGGAGGGAGGGCCTATGATTAGATTTGCATTTTCAAAAGATTACTTTTAACTACTGTGTGGATTGTGCAATCCACATAGACAAGAGAGACAAGTGATTTTGGTTTGGGATGGGAAAGGTCATATTCTCACATTTAGTATATTGGAACATTATTGGGACCAAGAGACCTAGAAAGTTTCAGTGATGGTGAGAATGAGATGATGTAGATTGGTAGGAAGAAATGTAAAATAGGACAGGCACCATAGACCTGTTCACTTGGTTATCTGGGGGGTAAACAAATGCCTAAAATAGGTATGATTCAGGAAAGTGAGGTATATAAAGGTCTTAGTTGGTTCAGGCTGCTATAACAGAACACCGCAGGCCAGGTGGCTGATAAACAACAGGAATTTATTTCTCACAGTTCTGCAGGCTGGAAGTTCAAGATCAATGCATTAGCCAATGACCAATTCTGTGTCTTGTAAAGGCCTGATTCCTTGTTCATTGCCGACTTTTTCTGGGTTCTCACAGGACAGGAAGGGGTGAGGGATCTCTCTCAGGCCACTTTTATCTAGATATTGAAACCATTCGTGAAGACTGACCTTATGACTGACTCACCTACCAAACGCCCCAATTCCTAATTAATGTCATATTAGGGTTTAGGATTTCAATCTGTAGCAGTAAACTTCCTTGAATGTGCCTGCATTTACATTAAACATTCCTCTGGCCCTGTGTGACAAACTACTTATACAAGTTTAGACAATAGTCCTATCTTATAGGGATGTCTTGAAAATTTCTACCAGATTGTTTTAACTGGTTAAAGCATTAATAAGTACTTAAAAGTCCTGAAAAGATATTTTGGGGAAAAAAGACACAAGAAACCAAACATTTTGTTATTAAATTCTCTAGACAAGGATAGGAAAACTTTTCTGCAAAGGGCCAGGTGATAAATATGTTAGACTTTGAGGGTCACGTAAACATTTAGTCTTTTTACCACCACCACCACTATTACATGTGAAACCATTCTTAGCTGAAGGGCTATGAGGAAACGGGTGTGGACCGATTTGCCCCTTTCTCTAGAGTATTATGGTTTTATTATTTTCTGTTATTTGATAACCCTGGTTTCTCAGTGGATTCTTAGAAAATTAATTGCTGCCTCGTGATTTCCAGTGTCCTGTGTATATTAAGAATCCAGAAAGTCAACTTTAGCCAGTTGCTTATAATTTCTTCTATCAAATCTCTCTTGATATTTAAGGCAAAGAAATGTTGGCCCAAATTGGTAAGCGACTATCACGTATTAGTGACAGTGCCAGGACCAAAAGTTGTTTTCTGATTCCAAGTTTAATACTATTCTTGTTATCATTAAGGTGAACATTTCTGTTCTGTTGTAAAAAATGATTTTGTATGACTTCTTAAAGCTATAAAGAATATTTATAAAATTATTAGATTTGCTTTTTTTTTTATTCTTTTGAATGGGAATAAGAGTAGTGAAGTAGCCCTGACCAGTGTGGCTCATTTGGTTGGGTGTCATTCTACAAACAGAAAGGTCACTGGTTCGATTCCCTGTCAGGTCACACGACTGGGTTCTTGGCCCGTCTGCAATCAGGGCATGTGCAAAAGCCAGCCAATTGATGTTTCTCTCACATGTCGATATTTCTCTCCGTCTCTTTCTTCCTCCCTTCCCCCTCCAAAAATAAATAAATAAAATATATTTTTTTAAATTGTGATTAAGTAGCCTGAAGACAAGCAGTAGGAGGGAAAGGAAAATCAGCTAACTTGAAGAAGCCACATTTAATTCTTCCCCTTTCTTTTTTTAGGTACCTCTAAAACAGGGCAGAAGTCTTATGGATTGGATCCGACTGACCAAAAGTGGGAAAGACCTAACTGGATTAAAAGGCAGGTTAATTGAAGTAACTGAAGAAGAACTGAAAAAACACAACACAAAAGATGATTGTTGGATATGTATCAGAGGTAGGTGGTATTTATGAAGTACTGCAAAAAGTTTGGGCTGTGTCTTCCTATTGTCATGCTTCCTGTTATTTGGTGATAAGTTGTAATACTTTCTGTCGTAATGCTTCCTGTTATTTGGTGGTATGATTCACAATTAGATAATAGAAATGTGCCTTCTGCTGGGCAATAAGTTATATAATTCCAACTTTGGACAGTATTTCTTCCATAACTGTTTTCCTCCCTTTGAAAGAAAACAAGTGTTGCCAAGCAATTTATATGGAAGTAGTAAAATTATTCTGTAACACCTAGTTTATGTAGAATAATGTTCTACTTTAGTGCCTTATAACAGAATTTTGTCAGAAAAATGTCTCTCAGAATCTAAAGTTAATCAGAAAGCCCACATTAAAGCTAAATCTTCAGTTCTCATTTATAACCACCTTTATTATTTAATGTATATTTCTTAGCTGTATTAGTTACCTGATTTTTCTGTCCCATAGAAAATTAAAAGCTCCAAAGTGGAAATGGGCTGATTGGAGAAAGTGAGCAGAGAAATAAGAGGTTAGCTAATAAAAGCAGTCCTAACAGTATCCAACAACCCAGCATCTACCTGGGAGCAAACCGTTCAAAGGGTACAGAACTGTACAATGGGCCTCCATTGTGATTTCCTTGAGTCCTTCAGATGTGGTTTATATGCCCACTGTTTTCTGTTGGAAGTGTGCCATTTATTGCTGTTACCACAATTGTAACTTTTCATCACATATCTTAGCCTTGTTGTCAGTTGTCCTAATTGCAGTAACATATATAAAGGCAGAGACCATGTAGTTTACTGCTCTGTCCCTGGTGCCTGGCACATACAAGTCATCCATGTTTGTTTGTTGATTGAATGCAACACTGTTCATATTTAAGAACTTTGGTTTCTTAAAGAGGTGTGTGATTGTCACAGTGTGATATGATAATGGAAAATGCCAGTAGATCCCAATTCGTTTGGTAGGGATGCCCAAACAAAGTACCATAGACTGGGTGGCTTAAACAACAGCCATTTATTGTCTCACCACTCTGGAGGCAAAAGTCCGAGCTCAGGGTGCTGGCAGGGTTGGTTCCTTTGAGGGCTGTAGAGGAGAATCTGTTCATGCCTGTTGCCTAGCTTCTGGTGGTCTGCTGCCAATCTTTGGAGTTTCTTGGCTTGTAGAAGCACCAGCCCGATTTCTGCCTTCATCTTCATGTGGCATTCTCCTTGTGTAGTTGTGTCCAGATTTCCTGTTTTTATAAGAAGACCAGTCTTATTTCATTACCCTATTCCAGTTTGACCTCATCTAGTTACATCTGCACTAACCTTATATCCAAATAATGTCATGTTGAGTAGTACTGGTGGTTAGGACTTCAACATATGAATTTTGGGGTACCCATAACAGAAATAATCAGAGTGTGAAATTTTTTCAGTGGCAAAAAGGATGGAATCTTTTAGTTGGTGGTGATACAACTTGTTCCCAGACAAAAGAACAGCTGCTTAACTCCCCTCAATTTCTCAGGGAGGTGCAACCATGGGTAGGACCAACACCTTGGAATGAGGATTCTGCTGTGCAAACATTCCTTTTGTCATTTGATAGGGTTTTAATACCCTCCCTGCCCTTCCTCCCTGCTGCCTATCTGTTTACCAGGTACAAGTAACTGGTACAAAATGACCTTCCCACTCTACTTGTGTGGTTTCTGCTTGACTGGGTGCACTGGGGGGTCAGTTTCCCAGGAACATCTCAGCTGGCCCAGGCTACAGGTGTGTCTGATCTGTTTCTTCAGTAGGAAGCCGCTTCTCTAGAAAACTCACTTACGGAAGCTCCTCATATCGTAGTGATGTGAGATAAATGAGGCACTATTATAATATAGTCATACTTCATTATTCACTTAGTGTATTGATGAGATAAGGTACTGGTTTGCGGTGTTTGAAATACACAGTGATTCCAGTTACGTATCTCCTGTACTGATGTGAATGCATTGCACCTCTTCTGGTAAAGTGTTGATTTAAGGATACATTTTTTTTACAAGATTCTGTTGGAGAGTTTTTTCTACTCTATTAATAATAAGGCCTTTTTCCTCTTTGTCAAAGTAAGATACGTCTTTTTCTCTTTTTCTTTTTTTACCTTTTTGATGAGTTTGGTTTTGTATTTTATCCAGAAACACATTCAATACAGGCCCTGCCCTCGGAGTTTCAACTCTCATAGGAGAGGATAAGTGACTGCTAGACAAGTCTGAGTGAAGTACCGTAGAGGGCTATACAGAAATAGCAGATTGAAAAGAGGGAGATATGTGGGTTAGGAAAATCGGAGACGCTTTGTGGTAGAGATAAGCCATGAAGCGGACATGATTTCAACAGAAATGAGGAGTAGGTACATACAGTAGAGGGAAAGGTCTAAATAAGCGTAGAGACCCAGAAGAGTTTGAGGTATGTGCTGGAGCTTGGGTTAACTGTTGGAGCAAGGTATGTTAGATCAGTTTGTGGAGGGCCTTGAAAGCCAGGCTGAGAAGGACTTCGTGTTTTTAATTTAGACAACAGTGAGTTATGGGAGGTATTTCAGTCTGGCAGCAGACTGAAATGTGTGAACTGTGAAAGATAGGCATTCTGTAAAGCAGGTAATATGGAGCTCCTAATATGTTCGCTTAATTTTCACCATTCTCTCTAAAGTATATAATAATCCCTTTAGTGCAATGACAGTTCATTGGAACATTGAGGGAATGGATGGGGGAAATAATGTTTTTTCAAGAACTTTGTTGAATTTACCATTAATTCATGTTTTTGTGGTTTTCTGCCTACTGCTGTTTCTACCTCTCTTAAGAACTAATGGTGATTTATAAACATGTAAAGCTTTGAGCAAATGTCTAAATTGCTCATCTGTGAGAGTTCAGACTTTGTTTTTCTGTGATGTATTTTGCTATAGTATGTAGTCAGTGTGGGTAATGACGTGTCAAGTTTTGAAATCATCATTTGGCAGCATGGTGCAGCCTCTGATCTCCATGAGGGTGAGGGCAAGTGTGGCCTGACCAGCAGTCCATGTGAATAAATGGTATTGAGAAATAGTTAATTAGAGTCAATAGACTGGTCGCCCTGTTTTAAAAAATTTAGTGGGTCAAGTTTTCCAAATGGGATTTAATTTATAACTTAGAAATGAACTAGCTTTGATTTCTTCTAAAGCTGATTGGCATATACTAGTAAATTAAAGAGGTCTGCTTGTCACCCCTGAAAAACTGACTTTTAATGAGTTGGTATTTTTCTTGTTTCATATTTTAAAATTATAGGAAATTTATTCTAAGAAGTAGTGTATAGCCCTATTATTTTTATCACAGCTTCCTAGATTTCTAGGTTCACTGATAGGAAACCTTTTTAAGATTGACTCAGTGTTAGTGTAAGTTGTGAATACAGTTGATCCTCATTACTTGTGGATTCCAATCTTGCCTACTCACTAAAACCTGTGTGTAACCCCAAATCCATAACTCACAGCGCTTTCAGTCTTCCGCAGTCCTGCACAGTGCAACAAAAATACATGTCATCTCTGTCTGAGGATGAATAAGGCAATGCTCTGACTTCTTGTTTCCGAGTTCATAATGTAAGCACAGGTCTCTTTTGCAGTCTGTTTGCTGCCATGGTTTTCACATTTTGTGCTTTTTATTGGTGACTTTGCTGTTTAAAACAGCTCCAAGGATAATACTGAAGTGCTGTCGTAAGAAGGCTGTAATGTGCCTTATGAAGAAAACACCTGTTAGGCAAGCCTTGTTCAGGCATGAAATGTAGTGCTGTTGGCTGTGAGTTCAGTGTTCGGGAATCAACATTACGTATCAAATGAGGTTTCTTTAAACAGAAACATACATTAGACAAGGTTATGTATTAATTTTTTCACAAAAAAGGTCGTGACCAGATACTCTCAGTAACCTAACCTTGTATTTTCCCCAAAAAGCAACAGTTCAGTGTTCACTGCACAGTGAGTCTGTAGAACTTAACTGCTGTGCATAAAGAGAATTGACTATTTCTTTAGGCTTTTGCATTTATACTGCAGTAATAATAAAGTAAAGTAAGTTTATACCTTTTAGGTTAGATCCAAACCCAACAAGAATAGAGCTGCTTTTTCAAACAAGTTCCTTTCTATAGTTTTCCTTAGCTCCCTGCTTTAATTCTGTTTTGAGAATCTGCATTATTATTTTTTTCTAGCAGAGAAACTTTTTCTATCTGAAAATTTTCTTCTAGGAACAGCTTTTCAAATTCGGAACTAATGTTTTAGTTTCTAGTGGGATGCATTATCGTAGTAATATAGAGCATGTGGAAACAATAATGCATTGCTCTCACAGTTAGCTCAGTTATTCTGTGGTTTGTCCGCTTCGTGTATTATCCTCATTACTTCTTTTTTTGACAGCAGAAATTTGAACAGCTCTGTTCCACTATCACTTGCTTGTTTAGGATACAAATCAACATTTCTAAGGCACAATTCCCTTTATTCATTTCATCCATTTCTAATCCAATCCATAGATTTTTCAGATTGCCCATTTGACACGATTAATGCAGATAATCCAGTTTTTGCTGATTTTGTTAGTTCTGTCCTATTGACATCCAAAACTCTTTGCTTTATTTTACTTTCTGTCAATCTGCTTAACTGTCATTCAGTCTCTTCCTTTTTTTTTTTTCCTTACAACTCTTCTTCTCTCCCTACCTCTCTTCCAGTCACTAAAAATTGAATAGAGGAAAAATACTGTGGTCTCAGTGCCTTATCTGACCCTCAGCTGTTTGAAAAGACTTCAGCCAACATTTTAAAATTTTCTTTGTGGAACAATTTTGGATTACAAATTCAATTTTAAACAAAGATATAGGATTATTCAAATTTTCTGTTGTTCTTATGTCAGTTTTTATGTTATTTTTTAATGAATTTATTCATTTCATCCCAGTTCTTGATCATATTGGCAAAAAGTTATTTGTAATATTCCCTTATTTATATCTTTATTGTATGTAGGTCCTGTTGTGATATGCCCTCTTTTATTCTTGATAGTGCTAATTTTTGGTTTCTTTTTTTTTCCCTTAATCAATCTTACTAGTTTACAAATTTGTCTAACTTTTGGTTTTGATTTTCTCCATTGCTTGTCCATTTTCTGTTTCATTGATTTCTGGTCTTTTTTTTTTTTAATTTATTGGGGTAACATTGGTTCATAAAACCGTGCAGGTTTCAAGTGTACAACTCAACAAAACATCGTCAGTACACTGCACTGTGGGCCCATTGCCCAAAGCAAAGTCTCTTTCCGTCCCCATTTATGCCCCCTTTACCCGCCCCCACTTACCCCCAGCCCCTTGCCCTCTGGTTTTCCCCACACTATTGTCTGTGCCTGTGCATGTGTGTATATGTGTTATGTATATATAAATATATGGACATAATGTTTTACATATTATGTGTAGTATGTATAATACACACATATAGATATAATAGATATAATATTGCAGCTATATAGTATGTTATATATATTATGTCTATTATATACACATATATAAGAATATAATATATATTTTTTTACTTTTCCCTTCACCTTCTTTCATCTAGCCCCCCACTCTCCTCCCTTCTGACAGCTGTCAGTCTGTTCCATGTGTCCATACTTCTCTTTCTATTTTGTTTGTTAGTTTCTTTTTTTCATTAGATTTTACAGATCAGTGAGATCATATGGTATTTGTCTTTCTCTGACTGGCTTATTTCACTGAGAATAATAATCTCCAGGTTCATCCATGCTGTCCCAAAAGGTAAGATTTCCTTCTTTTTATGGCCAAGTAGTATTCCATTGTGTAAATGTACCACAGCTTTTTTATCCACTCATCTACTAATGGGCACTTGGGCTGTTTCCAGATCTTGGCTGTTGTAAATAATGTTTCAATATAAGGGTGCATATAAGGGTGCATATATTCTTTTGAATTAGTGTTTCAGATTTCTTTGGATATATTCTCAGAAATGGAATTGCTGGTTCATAAGGCAGTTCTATTTTTAATTTTTTGAGGAAATGCCATACTGCTTTCTACAGTGGCTACACCAGTCTGCATTCCCACCAATAGTCCCCTTTTCTCCACATCCTCTCCAGCACTTGTTTGTTGATATATTGGTGATAGCCATTCTGACAGGCATGAGGTGGTATTCCATTGTAGTTTTAATTGGCATTTTTCTGTTGAGGAGTGACACTGAGCATTTTTTCATATGTCTATTGACCAGTTTTATTGTTATCAGGGAGGTGGCTATTTTAAGAGTTTCTCCCTTCAGCTTTGGCATCAATATATTTATAGAGATAATTTGGAATAGCTCTCATTATATTCCTGGTGAATGTATAAATTGCTTGAGAATGGCAAATTCAGTGTTGTGATTTTTATCCCAACTTAGGTCATAGCTGTTGCCATTATCCCTTTGCTCACTTGAACTTAGTACCCAGTCATATAACTTTCATTGTTTTAAATTGAAATCACATACATAGCTCAGTACTCTTTATAAGGAGTGTTCTCTGTTTTTAAATATCTTAGCAGATTGATGATGTGTCAGATCTGTGCTGTGTACTGTTTGATTTTCATAACAAATCTATGAGGTAGGTAGGTATTCTACTTCACAGATGAGGGTCCTGAAGCTAGGAGAACGCTTACTCTCCAAGGGAGGAAATTGAAGCTAAGAAAGTATATCAGTGGGGACTCATGGACAGAACTGGCAGACGCTCCAGTCTAACCCGGTTTGGTAGAAAACAAAACTGACTGCAGAGTTACAGGTGGAGCTGACTTGCGGTGAAGGTTGGTGCAGAGTTCAGAGAGTGTCCCCGACCTGCTCTCACGCTATCTTTGCCTCCCTTCTGGGATTGCTTCATTTTAGAACTCCTTACAGCAACAGAAAGGTGACCACAGCAACTCTCCCACTCGTTATTGTCAGGTTGTGTTTTATTTACCTAATAGCTAGAATTCAAGTCTTGGATTTGAGCCAAGTCAAGGCTCTGCTTCCCACAGTTTTGATCATGTTCACATTGCTGTGACAATAATTCTATTTAGGGGAAAATGATGTACTTAATCCCTTAAACTGAGGTCACAAGGTTCATCCTGTAGCCTTGTTGGGGCCAAACTGGGGCACACATGACTAAGAGCTGGGGAGGGCATGGCTCCTTGAAAAACAAACTGACCTTGTTGCTGGAAGGGGAGTGGATGCTGGTAGGGAAAACATTAATGAGAGTAAAGTAATTTGCTGAAGACATAACTAATGAGTATGGGAGCCTCTGTTTTAACCTAGGCAGCCTGAGTCTCAGCTATTATACTTAAATTGTATAACCTTCTGTTTTGCCATATTCAACTCTAGATTTAATCCTGGTTTAGCATTTGTGTATTACGTACTTTGAGTGCCATGTGTAAACTCATTCATTAAGAGATTAGCATGGATTGTCTATCACTTGTAGTTCTTCCCGTGTGCTAATTAGCATTGCTAATTAACAGTCATACAGGATATCCTTCTGAGACAGTTTTAATTTTAGTAATTTAATGAAACGTAGCTTTACTTTTTTGTGACTTTGGGTGTAGTTGTCATTCATAAAAAATAGGAAAGAGAGATTTTAACTTTTTCTCTATCTTGGTTTATTTATTTAATCAGTATTTCTAAAGGGTCTGCTATGTGTCATGTACTGTACCAGGTTCTGGGGGATAACATAGAAATTTAAAACAGAGGTGGCCCCTGCTCTTATGTAATTTCCAATCTGGAGGGGAGCATGAGTATTATTCCAGTCTGCTGGATATTGTGGGGGAGAGAGATGCTGTGCTGATGAAGATGCCAGATACGACTTCAATCTTCCTAAATTTATTGAGAATGTTTTGTGTCCCAATAGGTGGTCTATCCTAGAAAATGTCCCATGTGCACTTAAAAAGTATGCATAGTCTGCTGCTTTGGGGTGAAATTCTCTGAAGATATCAAATTTAAATTCATTTGATCTAGTGTATCATATAAGGCTGCTTACTGTATAAGGTTGATGGTTTTCTGCCTGGAAGATCTATCCATTGAAGTCAATGGTGTGTTAAAATACCCACACCATGACTATATTTCTGTCAGTCTTTCCTTTTACATCCTCAAGATTTGCTTGCCATATTTAGGTGTGCCTTTGTTGGGTGCATGAATGTGTACTATGGTTATATTCTCTTGTTGGATTGTTCCCTTTATCATTATGTAGTGTCCTTCTTTGTCTCTTACTGTAGCCTTGGTTTTAAAGTCTATTTTGTGAGATATAAGTACTACTATCCCAGCATTTTTTTCTTTTTCATTTGCATGAAATATCTTTTTCCAACCCTTTACTTTTAGTCTTTGTGTATCTTTTGATCTGAGACAGGTCTCTTGAAGGAAGCATATATATGGGTCTTGTTTCCTTATCTATTCAGCTACCCTCTGTCCTTTGGGCAGAGCATTTAAGCCATTTACTTTTAATGTGATTATTGATAGATACTTATGTAGTGCCATTTTATTGTTAGACTGTTTTCCTTCTTTTTCTTTCTTTCTCTTTTTCTTCTTCTTCTTAAAGTTAGCCCTTTAACATTTGCTGCAGTACTGGTTTGGTGTTAACAAACTCCTTTAGTTTTTTCTTATGTGGGAAGTTCCCTATTTCTCCTTCAATTTCAAATGATAGCTGTGCTGGGTAAAGTAGCCTTGGTTGGATATCCTTGCTTTGCGTCACCTTGAATATTTCACACCACTCCCTTCTGGCCTGAAATGTTTTTCTAATTGGTGTTGCCTCGTAGGAAACTGACCACTTTTCTCTTGTAGCTTTCCAGATTCTCTTCCTGTCTTTAAACTGTGTCATTTTAATTATGATGTGTCTTGGTATAGGCCTCTTTGGGTCCAACTCATTCGGGATTCTCTGAGCTTCCTGGACTTATGTGACTTTTTCCTTCACCAGATTAGGGAAGTTTTTGGTCATTATTTCTTCAAATAGGCTCTCGATCCCTTACTCACTTTCTTCTCCTTCTGGTATTCCCATGATAAGTCAATGATAAGTTCATGTTGTTATTCTTCATGTTGTCCAAAACGTTTCTTAAACTCTCTTCATTTTTTTTAAATTCTTTTTTCTTTTTGTTTCTCTGCCTGGGTGTTTTTTTACATTGTCTTTCAAAACACTGATTCTGTCCTTTGCTTCATCTAACCTACTGTTTATTCCTTCCAGTGCATTGTTTATTTCAGATATGGTATTCTTTATTTCTGATTGGTCCTTTTTTAATGGCTTCTATGTCTTTTTCATGCTATCGAGTATCCTTATAATCGTTACTCTAAACTCTCTGATAAATTGCTTGCTGTCATTTCATCTAGTTTTTCTGGAGAATTCTCTTATTCTTTCATTTGGGGTCTGTTTCTTTGTCTTTGCATTTTGGCTGCTTCTTTGTATTTACCGTTTTGTATATTAAACGAAGCAGCCATTGAATCTAATCAAGCTGCAATCAGCAGTCTGGCTTAAGCACAGCAAGGTGGGGCAGAGTAATTCCTATGGGCCGGGCTATTGTTTTCCCTCAGGCTGATGCCATTTGGAGAGAAGTGCTCTGCTTGGGAAAGATACTCCTGCAGTATGGGGAATGACTCAGCACAGGAACTCTAGTAGCTCCTCCTTCAGTTCTCTCCCAAGATCCACCAGCTCCAGATTCTCCTTAAGCATCTCTAGTTCACTTTGCCCTACCCTCTGTTGGAACCCAAGGTAAGTGGCTGCAAACAAAATTTTGTGTGTTGGCCCTTTAAGAGGCTCTCTGTGTCTCTATCCATCTTTCCCTGGCCAACAGAAATGCTGCTACTTTTTACAGCTGGATGTTATCTGTGTTCCTTTTCCATTCTGGTGCTGTAGGCTTGGGAGCCCAGCTTGGGGTTCAGACCCCACACTTCTCAGGGGGAACCTTCTAGCCACTGAAATATTCCTCCAGAACTTCAGCTGCCGCCTCAAGAGCCCATCCAGCCCTTTCAGGCCTCCTCTGCAGTGCTTACCAGTGTTGTGTGGTGAAGTGCTTCTTTTGTCTGTACACGTTTATGAGGCTTCTCTCCACCTAGTGTGCCATTGGTTATTAAGAATGATTTCTCTACAATTCAGTTGTAATTCCAGATTGGTCCTGGGAGGAGGTTATTGTAGCTTCCACTTACTCCTCCACCATCTTCAAAGATATCTTTCCATTTATAATGAGTTTTAGGATATTAATACACTGCTTCTCTCCCTAGCCCTAGCATTTATCACAGGGCATGACTCACAGTGTCAATAAATGTTCTTTGAATCATGTACAAGACTTCAAAACCACTTGTGGTAGAGATATCTTAATGATTTCACAAAATAATAAACAGTTGAGGGATTTTCATTTTTCGCTGTTTCCAGATTGTTGGCTGTTGGAGTTAGGGTATATACAAGTTCCTTAATCAGAAACTGTTATTTCTGGATGATTTTTTAATATATGTTAATGATCTTTTTTTCATTTTTGAGCCTCATTTTAGAATGTAAGCTATAGCCTGAAGGGATAATATGTTCTCTTTTCTTTGTATAGCCTCATTTCCTTTTTTGGGGATTGTACACTGTGGGGTTGGTTAAATATTGAAGATTTCTTAAGAGCCATTGGTCACTAAATATTTTTAACTAAACTTTTTCTTTTGAAAAAAAAAACTTCAGACTTAAAAAAACATTACAAGAGTGATAGAGTCAAGTCCATAAACCCTTTACCTGCCTGGGTTTATTCATTGTTGATGTAATATATTTTAATAAATCCATTTTATCTACATTATTAATTCTTTATACTTCTTTGCCTTCATTTTAGTAGTTGTTCTACATTTATGATATACATTTTACTCGTCAGTCTATTTGCAAATAATATTGTACCATTTCACATGTAGTGTAAGAACCTTATCATGTGCTTCTGTTCACTCTCCTGTGCTTTATGTTATTATTGGTTTTCATTTTACTTCTACATATGCTGTAAACCCCACAATATGTTGCTATTTTTGCTTTAGACAGCCACTTATCTTTTAAAGAGATTAAGGTACTAAAAACTTTATCTTTTATATTTACCCACAGTTTTACCATTTTCAGTGCTTGGTATTCCTTTGTGTTGGTCCAGATTTCCCCTGAAGAACTTAGTTTTAACATTTCTTGTAATGCAGATTTGCTGCCAGTGAATTTCCTCAGCTTCTGTTCATCTGAAGACATCTTTTTTGTGCCTTCATTTTAAATATATTGTTGGGTATAAAATTCTAGGTTGAGCCCTGGCTGGTGGGGCTCAGTGGGTTGAGTGCTGGCCTGTGAACTGAAAAGTCACTGGTTCAATTCCCAGTCAGGGTGCATGCCTGGGTTACGGGCCAGGTCCCTGGTTGGGGGTGTTCATGAAGCAGCCAATTGATGTTTCTCTCCCTCTCTTCTTCTCTCCTTTCCCCTCTTTCTAAAAATAAATAAATAAAATATTTAAAAAAATAAAGTAAAATTCTAGGTTGACAGGTTTTTTCTTCTCCTGGGCACTTAAAAAAATGTCATTCAATCTTCTAGTTGCATAGATTAAGAACTCTGCTATCATTCTTAACTTTTTTCTCATACTAGGTAAAGTTTCTTTCTTCTCTGACCTCTGCTTGTAAGATTTTACCTCTGGTTTTCAACCCTTTGACTATAATTTGGTTTTCTTGTATTTGTTTTGCTTTGGTTTTACAAATTAATTTTGGAAAATTTCTGCCCATTATCTCCTCAAGTATTTCTTTTACTTTTTATTCTTTTCTTCTGAGATTCCAATCACATATACATTAGACTGTAGTGATCCGTAACTCTTAGATGCACCATTCTCCTTTTTTACTCATTTTTCTCTTTGTGTTTCAGTTGATAATTTCTGTTGAACTTTCTTCAAGCTTACTAATTCTTTCCTTTTTGTGTGTGGAGTCTGCTGATAAGCCCATCAAAGGAATTGTGCATTCTGATATCATGTTTTTTATTTTTAGTATTTTCATTAGACTCTTTTTTATAGCTTTCATCTCAGCTGGAATTTCCCATCTGTTAAGTGCCATCCTGACAGATATTTTAAGATACTAATTGTAGTTATTTTACTGTCCCTGTTTGAGGGTTGCCATGCATGCACCATTTCTAAGTCTGTTTGTATTGCCATTTTTCTCTCTTGACATGGATTGTTTTATCTTTTGAAAAAGTATGTCATACTTTTTGATTGAATGTCACACATTGCAAATAGATGAAGAGTAGGATTTATACTCAGAAATAGGTGTACTTTTTCTGTCATACAATTAGGTTGACTTAGTCTAGTTAGCTGTCGAGCTGAGTTTGGTGTTTATTGTTGGTGTTGATACCATCAGTGCCCCACAGACTTCAAATCCTTCGGCAGTGGGTTACTGCTGCCTGTTTTCTTTGTGGGTCCAGCAGGACTGGAGGGTTTTCCTCACTGTTCCTGTTCTACTCTTAGCTGACAGCTTGTCCTATATACCTGCGTAGGGTGTCTCTTTGTGCTCCTCCTCCGCTCCCAGCAGCAGACTGCTGTTGCTCGTTACTTGGTACAGTATTTGTGGGGAGGGATGATGGGGTTTTCCAATTGCTCCCTTCTAGCTTCTGTCTTAGGCAGCTTCTGTGCACCTGAGCCCCAGGGACTGAGCTTTCTCAGTACTTATGTCACTTCCCCAGTGGTGATATTCTCTGCCTTCTGCTCAGGGCAGGATCAAGAATTCAGGCGGCTTTTTTGCCTTGTCCCCCCACATAACAGCTGAGCTTTGTCTTATGTCAGTAAGGGAGGGGGAGGATAGGGCAGAGGGTGTAGAATGTGAGCAGTTTTCCTACCTCTCCTCCAGTACTAAAAGAGCTCTGTTTTATGTCAGTGCAGAGCCTGGCATGAGTGGGCTTACTCTCCCTCCTCCAGTGTTTAGATTCCATTTGCTTAGTTGTAAGTTCAGAGTGAAGGAGATGCGTTTCCTACCCTCTGCAGCAGCCACTAATCTTTCCCTGATTATCAGTGCAGGTACTCAAGGGTAAAAGTCTTTATTGTCCTTTTGCCATGTCAGGGTTCAATCTGGGGCATGGGTGAATTTCTTGCTCCTATCCCAGCAATATAGCTGACAACCACCTTGCATTCATGCTAACCAAGGTGTAGATGGACTTTTCTTGGTACTGCTGCTCTACCTTTAAATGCTGGAGCAGGTACTACACATCTGTACCACCAGTGGGCCAGCCTCAGGTCTGCCCTGCTCACACTATTTCTCATGAACATCTCCAGAGGTAGGAGGCTGTGAAAAAGGAATTGTTGAGTAGGTGCAGAATCTCCTTGTGCCTGAGGCTCTCAGGGCTTTATACTGTCACTAGTGTACTCTTGGTCCTTAAAGATTTTGTTAAAATTTCAGATATTTTATAGTGACATCACTTTTTTCTGTGCTTTGTCAAAGGTGAAATCATGTGTCTCTTCTCAGAGGGACTTACCACTCTTTGGAATCTAGATAATTGGTAGCCTTATGACCTCCCCTCACTGATGGGTTCAAAAACACGACTTTTGTGGATTATCTGGCTTTCTTTTTAAAATTAAGAGTGGGAGTAGTTTTTATTGTGTTTTTCTACTTCTTAAAGTTGATCATTTACATCTTAATTAATCTTTGCAGCTGACTTGTTTTGGAAAATAGGAAATAACCCAAAGCACAAAAACATATCTGACTTTTTTCCGAAGTAACTAATAGAGCAGGTAAATGCTGGTGGCTGTCTCTGGTAGACCTCAGGCACATAGAAAATGGTCCCACAAAATATGAGAAAGGTAGAGGAAAGGCAGGAAATCTGATGGTTTAAAGAAACTGCATCTTGTTTAGTGTTGATGTAAGTCACACACTCAGTTCAGGGATAGTGGATGTGACTGCTGCTAGTGATGTTTGGTCACTAGTCTCCTTGGGAGAAGTCTGTGAATTTTTAAAAAAATATTCAGAGTATAACTGATTACTCAGAATGTTGGGTAATTTTTAATGCTTTTACTGGTCAGTTTCCTTCTAGTTTATTGTCAGATCTGTTTCCCTCAATTATTAATAATGTCACATAAGTTGATCTTTGATAATTATGCCTACTTAACCTTTGAAGTGCTTACAGGCCTGTGCTACGTTCTGTTTAAATTTCCCTGTGCAAACTGAGGCATTTGGATCAGATTCTTTTAGCTCTTTTATTAGTTGAACTGGGCATCACTGAGTTGTTGGGTGCAGTTAGAAGCTCTAGGCTGTTCAGCACAGTTACTGCCTTTTTTCTCATTTCCGTGAGGTAGTGATGGTCTTATTTTCCTCTGCTCCTTCTCTTTCTCCTCCTTCTTCTTCTTTCTTCTTCTTCCACTTAAAAAATCATCTACTAAAGCTTGACAATTTAGTGAATTGCTTCGACATTCATTTTAATGTTAGAGGCTTTCCTCAAATGTTTGTCCTTTCATTGCGAGAGTGATGGCCCAGAAAACTGCATGAAGTTCTATGTATGAGAACTTTTTTAATGAATTGCTTAGTTGCACTGATAGGGCTCTCCAACCTACTATGTGTAAGTCTTTCTCTTGGGCTGAGGTCCTCCAGTCATGTGGAATTGTTGAGTAGGTAAGTGTTCTGGGCGTCATTTGGGGAGCAGGAGCTGATCAGATCAGTGGTAGGAGGCGGGTCTTAATGTTTTGACATGCAGACTTTTACTTCTTGTTTTTAGTTTAAACTCCTCACCCAGTGAGTGTGTCTGTTTCCCTGCATGTAACGGCTCTGTGTTTCATACTCTCTAGAGAGCAAACCTACAATTCCTGCAGGGTTGGGAAGGGGCTTGTTACTTGCTTGGGTGGGATGAAAGAGGGAGTTAAGGGTCACACTGCTGCATACATTGTGTTTGAGGCTGTCCTGCACCCTGGCTTTCAGAACTACCTGGAATCTCTGATTCCTGCATCTTTGGGGGGTTCTGTTGCATATACTGCCTCTCTCATGGGTATTCCTCTGACTCACACATAGGCCTTATTTCACCTTTTTTTTATTCTGCTAGGTATTTAATCGCATATCCATTTGGTTTTCACTCTTTCAAAACTTTCTTGCTACCATCTTCACTTTTGACTTCTATGACTCTATTGGTTTTATGCCTTATTTATTTTTTACAGTTATTTTGGAAGTTCTGGGGAGTGTGAGAGACAAATGAATGCTTTTAATCCCAAAACACTAAGATACTCTACTATCCAAACACCTCAGATACCTACGTTCTAGTTACTATTCCTACTAAGGCCATATTTACCATATTTTGCCATGTATAATGCATACTTTTTCGCCCACATTTTTGAGGGAAGAATAAGGGTGTGCATTATGCATGGATATAATGATTACATGCCATGGGTATAAAAATCCCGGGTATAATGCACACTAAAACATGGGTACCATTATACATGGGAGCACATTATATGTGGCAAAATGCAGTACTTTAAATCATTATAAAATTCATTTATCTTTCATTGGTTTCTTTTCCATTAGTCTCTTTTGAAATTAGCAAGGAATTATTACCTAGTTTTCTAAAATAACATGCAGCATTCTACTTTTGGTTAGAACACTCCAGCAAATACTGACTATATAAACTCAGGACAAGATATTAAAAAATATATCATAGAAGCACTGGTGAGCAACCAAAAACAAGTAGAAACTAGAGGGTAAGAGTTATCTATATTTAGAAGATGGAACTGTCATTACCTGGTTTTCCCATTTGTTATGGTATTTAACCTGAGATTATGTCCAAGTTGGTATCATGAAGGGTGGCTGAAACTCAGATGGAGACTTTCAGATGACAGAATTTGGGGCATGTGGACCAACTGGAAAGTGAGGGAGAAAATCTGGAAAAAAAAGAGACACCCAGCGGTGGGGATAAATTGTCAAGCTCTTGCTTAAGGATAGACTACACAGCCCAGCTCTGGCTAAAAGTGTTGACCACAGGTTTCCGTTTTCACTCTCCCAAAGGAGAAAGAGAGTTTGAGTCCAGTCCAGTGAATTTGCTACTAAAATAATCAATACTTTTTGAAGGAATGTAGTAGAATCCAGAGTTTCTATAAAATATTATTTGCAATGACCAGAATATAATGTAAAGTTTCTAAACATGCTCAAGGGAAAAGGCATTTAATTATTAGAGACTGACACTGAATTGATCCAGGTGTTGAATTAAGTTCACAGGGATTTTAAAGCACATGTTATAACTCAAGGAAGTAAAGGTATATATATGTATATAATAAATGCATAAATAGAAAATCTCAGCAAAGAAATAGAAACTATAAAAAAGTGGGAATCTAGAACTGAAAAATATAATATATGAAGTAAAAATTTTTACCAAATGGGCCTAGTAGCAAGTTGGAGGTAATGGAAGGAGGACTTACTGAGCATGAGGACAGATTCATAGAAGTAATTCAATCTGAATAATAGAGAGAAGATGACTGGAAGTAAAATGAAAAGAGGCTCAGGGACATAATAGGATGAAGTAAAAATATCTAGTATGTGTGTAGTTGGACTTCCAGAGGAAAAGAATGGGAGAATAGAACAGAAAAGTATTTGAAGAAATATTGACCAAAAATTTCCCAAATTTGGCTAAGGACATAAAATTGTCAATTCAGTATCTTAGTAATCAAAGCATGATCCAATACAAAGTATGATCCAAATATGATCAACACAAAGAAGATTATATAGAGGCACATCACATTCAAACTGCAAAAGCCAAAGATAAAGATCTTGAAAGCAGCCAGAAAAAAAGCACACCCGAAAACAATAAAAATGACTGCTGAAGAGAGAGAGAAAAAAACAGAGCACTATCAATCCTGAGTTCTATATCCTTAAAGATACAGAATGCTTTCAGGGTGAAGATGAAATAAAGACTCTTTTGGATAACAAAATCTGAAAATTTAGTACCAACAGCCCACTTCACAAAGAGCTCTAAAGGAAGTTCATTAGGTTGAAAGGTAATGCCACCAGATGAAAATTCAGATCTTTGGGAAATGGTAAATATGTGAGTAAAGAGATGAAGTTACTTTTTTCCCTTTAAAAAAAAATGCATGTCTTGACTGGTGTGGGCACTCAGTGGACTGAGTGCCGGCCTGTGAACCAAAAGGTTACTGGTCCAATTCCCATTCGGGGCAGATGCCTGGGTTGTGGGCCAGGTCCCCATTAGGGGGCGTGCAAGAGGCAACCACACATTGATGATTTCTGATGACTCCCTCTATTTCTCCCTCCTTTCCCCTCTCTCTAAAAATAAATAAATAAAATCTTTTTAAAAACACATGATTATTTAAAGCAAAAAATGTAACATTGTGTTGATATTATATAAAATGAAGGGATGGAGAGTGGTAAATGGTCCTTATATTAAATGTGAAGGGATGTACAATATTAACTCAAGTAAATTTGTTCAAGTTAAGGATATATATTGTAATCTTTAGGACAGCCACTTAAAATATAATGCAACAAGGTATAATTAAAAAACCAATAATATGAAATTCTAAGAAAAAAAATTGGCTAACCCAAAAGAAGTTAGGGAAATAGAGGAACAGAGACACAGAAAATTACAGGGTTGGAATGGGGAAGAAAACTTGGGGCTGGGGACGGAAACTAATAAAATGGTAGCTCTAAATTCCAAAAGAATGTGTGTGCCTGATAAAGTTTCATAAAATATGAAGCATACATTACTAGAATTGAAAGATAATTTAAATCCACAATCAC
Organism: Tonatia bakeri; assembly: GCA_004024845.1. NCBI lineage: Eukaryota > Metazoa > Chordata > Mammalia > Chiroptera > Phyllostomidae > Tonatia > Tonatia bakeri. Next base: position 91,695 of record PVIA01002629.1, on the reverse strand, counting down.
TGCTGCATATTTTTACACCCTCTCATAGCAGTTGTTAGAACTAGACAAACATCACTAGACGTAAAATAATACTAATATGCAATTTCTCTACTGGACACAAGATGGCGAAGTAGTCACAGTGCTTGCAAAAAATGGCTCTGCGTACCATTCTTTTATCATGTGAACATACCTTTTTCCTTCCTTCATTTTAGAGCCAACAAAATGGACATTGGTGACTAATAAAATTAGTAGGAATACCACACTATAGTGCCATAATACTTGGCACATACATAATAGGCATTAAATAAATTTTTGTTGAATGAATATAAATGGAGCTTTGAAGTTAAATCTGTGATTAAATTTTAAAACAAAGATTATTTTTTAATCAAATTACAAAAATACCACTTTTATGTAGAGCAGTAGTTGTCAAACATTTTGGTTTTAAGATCTCTTTACTCTTTTAAAATTATCGAGGACCCCTCACTGGCTGATGTGGCTCAGTGGATTGACTGCTGGCCTGCAGATCAAAAGGTTATCTGTTGGATTTCTGGTCAGAGCACATGCCTGGGTTGTGGGCCAGGTCCCCAGATGGGGGCATGAGAGAGGCGGTCGATTAATGTTTCTTTCCCTCTCTTTCTCTCTGTTTTCCGCTGTTTCCAAAAATAAATGAATAAAATTTAAAAAAAAGATTGAGGGCCCTAAAGGGCTTTGTTTATGATGGCTCTATCGATGTTTACCCTTCAGGAATTAAACTTAAGAAATTTAAAGAATATTTTAAAATTAATTTAAAAGTTAAAAATAAACTCACTATGTTATAAATAATACATGAAAAATAACTACATTTTACAAAGCAAAAGATTAGTGAGAAAGTTGGTATTTTACTTTTTGGCAAATATTTTTATTGTATGGCTTAATAGATGACAGCTGTATTCTCATGTCACCTTCTGTATTAAATCTTAGACACTCATGAAAGAATGAGAGTTTTTTAAAAGGCAGATAGCATTTTAGTATTACTAGAAAAAATGTTAGTCTCAGACCACCCAAAAAGTCTTGAGCTCCTTCAGAAGTCCCTGGACCATGCTCTAGACTCTGCCTTACAAATAGGAAAAAGAAAAAATGAAAAATTACTAGTTGGTGAGTATGTGGCCTGAACCATGGAGATACAGGTCACTTCTTACTGGAGGGTAATTAGGGTTCCCACATACGGTTGCCTAACCTGAAAAATTGTGCAAGTCTCATCCAGGAGATAAATAGGCAGGTAAAAAAATGTCTCTTAAGTCCAGCATTGTACTGTCTCATATAGAGCTGGGGGTTGAGAATAAGTTGGAGCATGCTGCAGTCCCATTCCGAGTTCAGCTATCTGAGAAATGTGTGATTCAGGTTCTATTGGTGAGAAAAGGCATTTCCTGTCTACAGGAAGTTGGAGTAGTGACTGAAAAAGAGCTCTTGAAAACTGGACCCGGTGCACATTACTGCTGAGAATGGAAACCACTCTGGTGGTTCCTCTAGGTCAGGGCTGTCAAACTCGTTTTCACTGGGGGCCACATCAACCTCAAAGTTGCCTTCAAAGGACCGAATGCAATTTCAGCTCCTTAACAGTTAAGGACTAGTTACATTTATACAGTCCTAAAATTGTTTCGGCCCTTTGAAGGCAACTGCGAGGCTGATGTGGCCCCCAGTGAAAATGAGTTTGACACCCTGCTCTAAAGGTTCAACATCGATCATTAGGTGACCTAACAAATTCGTTCCTAAGTACGTACTCAAAAGAAATAAAAATATATGTCCACACAAAAACTTGGAAATGAATGTTCGTAGCAGCATTATTTATAATAGCCTAAAAGTGGAAACAACGTAGATGTTCAGGAACTGATAAATGAATAAACAAAGTGTGGCATATCCATGCATGGAATGTTACTCAGCCATGAAAAGAAATAAAGTACTGATCTGTGCAACAACATAGATGGACTTTGAAAATACTGAGTGAAAGAAGGCAGATACAAAAAAACATATATTGTGTGATTCCATTTATATGAAATGTTCAAAATATGCAATCTAAAGAGGCAGAAAGTACATTAGCAGTGGCCTAGGGCTGGGGAGGGTGGGAGGAGTGCTACCTGAAGAATGTTTCTGTGTATTGTTAGTTTGTAATATCTGTTGTGGTCAATGGCCCCCACATGGGGACTCATGATTCTCTACAATATCAACAGCAAACACTCACAGGGAGTTTCTCCAGTTTGACTATCTAATAAATCTCTCTTTTGTTGTTTGTTTGCTTGTGTCCTCAAAATGCTTTTTAAGCTGAGATAATGAGAGCACTGTTACTAGTGTCTCTTGGCTTTGGCTGCTAGGAAGTTCAGGACTAGGTTTAATGCTCAGTGGTTGTAACATTGTTAGATAGGTGAGGCAGCTAGTGTATTTTCTTTTCTTTTACATGTTTCGGTGTGGGTTCTTTAAACTGTTACACACAAACTTACATATTTTATTGTAAGATGCCCATGGTCTTTATCAGTAGCAGTTGGGATTTAAATAGTAACAAATATACAAAGTATATGTGAAAAACTAGAGGTAGCATTTGCAAAGATGGGAAAGAGTTCTTTCTATATAAAATGGCAATTTTAGTTTTCAGACATAAAAATAATGTGGATTCTTTAACTAAGCTTTTTTTAAAGATTTTTTTTCTATTTATTTTTAGAGAGAGGGAAAGGGAAGGCGAAAGAGAGGGAGAGAAACATCAATGTGTGGTTGCCTGTCATGGGCCCTGCACTGGGGACTTGGCCTGCAACCCAGGCATGTGCCCTGACTGGAAAGCAAACTGGCAACCATTTGGTTTGCAGGCCCATGTTCAATCCACTGAACTAAACCAGACATAGCTCTTTAAGCTTTTAAACAAGCAGTGAGCTCCTAGACTCAGGTACTGTTCAAGCAGATTCTGACTGGTGGTCTGTCTGTAGATTTTGTAGAGGTTAATCCTGTATGAATGAGAGATCAATTTTAAAAAATGCTGTTATAGTTCTCTCAGTCTTAAGATTATCATTCTTTGATTGAGTTAGAAGTATAAGTTTTTGACAATGCAAAGCACTGACTAGTAATTTTAAAGTGGGTAATTCTTATTCTAAGAACTTATTTGAGAGCTCAATGTCCCAGACATATAACACAAAAGAGATAACTAGTGTGAAAATATTAGAACAGGTATTACCAGTACATTGCCTAAAGAACTCAATATAGTTGTTCTAAATGTGTGTTTTCAATTGCAGTGCAGCTCTGCTAGGATGAGTTAGCTATAAAATGTACCCTAAGTATTGCTAGGGCATTTAAAAATGATGTATTTAAACATTAGCATATATGTTTAAATGGATCTTTAAACATACACATTTAGAATATACCTATAGCGTGTATGTTTACATACAGCTTTTAACAGAACTGCTGTATTTTAATTTTAATAAGTTGCTGCTGCCCTCTCCTTTCCTTCTCTCCTTTTCCTTCTTCTTCCTCCTTTTTAAATACTTTTCCCACAGTTTCATTGATATAATAAAAAATAACATTGTATAAATTTAGGGTGTACAACATTATTGTTCGGCATATGTATATATTATGAAATTAAATTCCTCTTCTTAGCAGCAGTCCCTCCTTTTATTGTATCTACTTCTGGTTAAAGTTTGAAAAACAAAGTAAAAAACAAAATAAAGTACTAGCATGAAGGTAGATATAGATAGGTAGATAAACAGACAGACTCCCTGACTCTCCCTGTGCCACTGAAGGTCACCCATGTAAATAACCTGAAAGCAGCATTGATGATGTTTCGTGAATCCGTTTCTGCCTGTGTTTGTTTTTAATGACAGTATTAGGTTTTGGTGAATTAATAACTTAGCATCAAATTGAGATTGTGTCTGTGGGTCCATAAATACTATTTATTTATATTTAATGGGCAATCAGTTGTGCAAATCTGCCACCTCTGAGCTATGAGAGCTATGGGAAGAAGTTAATTTGTGTTATTGCAAAATTAGTTTCTATAAACCAGGTAGTAAGAACTCATAGAAAGCAAAAAGCCTGTACAAGAGAGATTACTGTCTAAAAGCTGTGTATAGTACAAATAGAATACAATAAAGCATGAAGGAAAAATGTAATATTAAGTTCTTTGAATTTGTTTTCTGCTGTCACATTCAGGGGTCCAATTTTAGTTTTTAGGAAATGCTTTTGAAAGGGGAAAAAAGAAGGAGGTAAGAGGGAGGAAGAAAAGGGAAGAAAGAGCCTCTAGACCAGTGGAAGTGTACCAGTTGCATTAGTAGGGGTCAGGGTTTAAGTATCATAATCAGCAAATCACTGGGACTGCCAATGTTGCAGAAAATAACTCACATGCAGAAGAGATGGCGGAGCATGATTCTTTATTACACGCGGGCTCAGGGGGAAAACCCAAATCCTGAGCCCCGATCTCTAACTTTCCGGGGTTTAAGTAGCCTCGGACCCCCTGCCTACACGGCAAAGTGAGGTCACAGAAGCTAAATGTGGAAGTTAGGTCTAACTACCTTATATGGGAGACAAAGGAGCAAAGCTCGGGGTCCTTGCACAGAAGCACAGGGTCCTAACTCGGAAGTTACAAAATACAAAGTAGCCTAACATGGGGGTTGCCTGTCACTCCAAGTGTGGTTGGATCTAACAGTCTTAATTCCTTATAGTGAGGGATTTTGTAGGCATTCCTACTTTTGTCCTTTTGAAGAGGCTGGGAAGTTCTTTAGCTCTGGATCCCAGCCCATCAGAAAGGATAGGAAGATTACGAGAGGATAAGTCTCAATCTAGAGTTTGGAGGAAGCAGAGAACACCTGTGGGACATTTCAGGCTTTCTGTGCTGATTATTGATAGATGTTAAAGCTGCCTGTTTATCTTCCTGCTGGTTGCTGAACCACGTGCAGCTCCATCACAGAAGATGCGGTGATCATGTGTTGTGGATTTCACGTTCCTGAGAAACAGGAACTCTTGTCAAAATTTGATGGCAGAGAAAATTTTGAATTCTTTTGTTTGGAAGGGGGTTCTCTTTTAAAAAGTCTATTGGGAATAATTTCTATCCTAGTCGTTATCTCTGACATTTGCGGTCTGTGGATTTTGGAAGACTAAACAAGTTCTTCCTAAATTTGGTGGGGAAAGGTGTATGGAAAGGAGAAAGAAAAGGACTCCAGAAATTCTTTTTCTTTTTTTCATACTTACTTTGAGGACTGCTGAAAGAGAGATTTTTGTGAATTCTTTTTGTTACCTAAGTTGCCTTTGAGAAATTTTATGAAGAAATCCTGACTGATTGGTTATTTTCTAAAATTAATTTGGAGGAAAACTGCAGTAGATTTCTTGAATCTGAAATCCAATTTTTTCTTTCCTTCCAAGATTATTACATGAAATTGATGTTTTAAGTTGTCTGAGATTATTTGAATTCATGGACATCATCATCTAAAGAGGGCATAGTCCTGGATGTGAGAAAGCCAGTTGTTCTCATTGCACTTGTGAGTGTCTTTAGGGCTGGATTTGCCTATTTAGATGACAAGAAAAGGATTAAGAAGCAGCTCACTTCCTTGGTAAGGCTAGGTGTTGGGGTATTCTCTATTTGTTCCTTATTCTTTTTTCTGAAGAGATAAAACTACAGTTAAATTTATGAACAGATTAAATGAATATTTTTGGAAGATAAAGTGGTTATTAAGATCTAAACAATAATCTTTGTTCCTCGGGCAACTGCAGAAAAGAATTGTGCTTGCTTTCACAGAGCATGCCTGCGAGGCCCAGTCACCATTGCTCTGCTTTTCCTGAGGTGATTGGACACATGATGTGAGCTCAGTTCTATTTCATCAGATTCTGCGACCAGGGCAGTAGAAGAAGATGGAGTGGAAATGAGAGGGAGAGGGAGGGAGAGTGGGAGTAGGAGGGAGAGGTGGAGATATGGTGATATCTTGGAAGCAGAGATACTCACTGTCTTTGTTCTGGACAATCTTTTCAGGGATGTTTGCATAGTGAACAACTTTAGATGATAGGAGAGCTAGTGTCTTCCTCTGACAGACTTGTTTACTTCTCAGTATATTAATGTCTCCCTTCAGAACAAAGGGCAGGCATACTTAACTGCCCATTATGAAGCATTCGAGTTTCCTAGGCTCACTAAGCATTTCTCTCGTGTCATGCAGCATATTGGTATACAGATATTAACCTGCCCTCTTCACATAGCTCTGTGGGAATTTGGGTTCAGAAAACTGATGTACCTGCTGTTATTCTAGCTGCTGCCACTGATGTGTGTACTGAACTGTCTTATGTCTCTGACTTAGGAGTCTTGTGTTTTCCTACAGGACCCATGAAAGTGGCAGGCTAACTTATTAGCTTGCAAGTATGAAGAAATCTGAGACTCTTTATATTTTTAAATCTTTGACATAATAAATAGGGTGAATTTGGAAAGATTTATTGGAACTTTTTGTAGTTTGTACAGTTTTCAGGAAGTTCATTTAGGATATTATTTCTCCTTGCATTGACACAGGGCTTGTTTATAATGTCAGCCCGTATATGGAGTATCATCCCGGTGGAGAAGATGAACTAATGAGAGCAGCGGGGTCAGATGGCACGGACCTTTTTGATCAGGTAAGGTGCTGAAAGTAATCGTAGAGTTACAATGGAGAGTACTCTCAGATTTGTGTGACAATTGTGGCAAGCTTACTTAAATAAGATCTGTGTAACCTCATGACACTGAGAAATATAAAGAGAACTAAATTATACTGGAAATTCTTCTTGCAGAAGAGTACAAGATGTTATAGGACAGATATAAAGGTATGGCAGACAAGTTTTCATGGAAATGAAAAGTGTTCCCAAACTTTTTTATTTGGCTTGTGTTTCAGGGCATTAACAAATAACAAATTACAATGGGAATTTGCCTTAAATCAGTAATAAGAGTCTCCCAACCAGAACGTGAGTGATCCAACATATCCACCCAGCATACACTCCCGTCTGTGAGTCAGTTAGCAGTGGTCTGACTCATCAGATCAGCTGTCCTGGTGTCACAATGCTGTGTTAAAGTAACCCTTGTTTCACTTAATAATGACCCCAAAGCGTGAGAGTAGTGGTGCTGGCAGTTCTTACGTGCCAGAGAGAAGCTGTCAGGTACTTCCTGGAAGTGAAAAGGTGAGTACAGTACAAAAAGATATTTTGAGAGAGAAACCATATTCACATAACTTTTATTATAGTATATTATTATAATTTTTCTATTTTATTTTTAGTTATTGGTAATTCTTACTGTGCCTAATTTATAAATTTAACTTTATCAGAGGTATGTAGGTATAACAATACACAGAATATATAGTTTGGTACTCTTCACTGTTTCAGGCATCCACTGTGGGGGGTGGTCTCGGAACTTATCCTCTGTGGATGGGGGGGCGGGGACTACTGTATTCTTTGTTTTTTCTTTTTGAAATCCTCACCTGAGGATATGTTTGTTGATTTTTAGGGAGAAAGAAAGGGGGAGGGGGGAGAGAAATATCTATGTGAGACAGAAACATTGATCAGTTGCCTCCCATACACATTCCAACTGGGGATTGAACCCACAGCCTAGGTATGTGCCCTGACAGGAAATTGATCCCACAACCTTTTTTTGGTGGACATGGCGATGGTCCAACTAACTGAGCCACCTGGCCAGGGCAGGACTACTGCATTCTTAAAGACAGTCGTATTAATACCTTGTTCTACAACTCTGAGAGCTCACCACTGACAGTGGAATAAATTTAAAGTCATTATTTGAGGCCCTGAAAAGACTATATGAAGGTAAATATTCTCAACATTTATCTTGCTTTGAGCAAGTCCCCGGTTCCATGATTGACAAACCACAACCCTTTGCCTCCTTGAACATCTTTCTCCTGCATCTATCTGTTAAAATTCTACCCCACCCCATAGCCCCAGAGATGGTGCTTCACACATTATTGGATGCACCATAAATATTTCATAAGTGAAATTTTAACTAATGTTAAGGAATGAGTGTCCATCTGTAATTTCATATATTTTCTATTTTAGTGTATATTTACATAAGAACATGCATAGAAATTCTGACATCAGAATAATTCAACCTGATTATTAATTATAGAGTATTTTATTGGTATATTATGGTATATTATGATTTTTCTATACTGGTCTTTTACAATTCGACATTTAGGTTGTTTCCAATATTTTGATGATAGAAATAGCGTTGTGATGAGTATCCTGGTACTTATATGTTTGCACACATGCAGATATTTTCTCAGGTGAATTTCTGAATTAATGAAGGAACTGCATATTTTTAGGCTTTTAATGTCTATTGAGAAGGTATCCTTCAGAAAGTTTGTTTAAATTTAATTCCCACCCTAAGACTGGCAACAAATATCCTAAATTATTTTTTTGAAATGACAATCTCACTTTGTTCCTTTTCAAGAAAATGTCTTATCAGATCTTCAAGTCTGAATAACCACTTGTTTTATAGGTCATTCTTTTCCTTGTAAGCATGACAGGCTTTTAAGAAAAAACTCCGATCAATTTGCAAATCCAGCAATTGTTTCGGTGTTTTTCCTCGGGGCTGTTGTCTTGCACTACAGTAGAAGTGTTTTTGAGAACTTCCCATTTTGTCACACGGAATATAAAAAAGACCTGTGATCAAGGGTTGCGATTTAATAACAATAGCTGAGTTTTGGAAGCAGCCCATGTGCGCATCAGTAGAAGAGTGGATAAAAAGCTGCAGTACATTTACACAATGGAATACTACTGGGCCATAAAAATCTTATTTGCGACAGCATGAATTGACCTCAAGATTATTGTGCTAAGTGAAATAAGCCAATGAGACCAAGCAAGGCAAATACCATATGATCTCAGTTATACGTGGAATCTAATGAACAATATAATTTGACAAACAAAATAAAAACAGAAACATAGATACAGAGAACAGACTGACAGCTGTCAGAGGGGAGGCAAGTTGGGGGATCTGAGTGCAAAAGGTGAAGAGATCAAGCAAAACAATAAATACATGAAACTCACAGACACAGACAACAGTGTGGTGATTCCCAGAGGATGGAGGCAGTGAGGGGGAGGTAGGAGAGGGGATGGAGGGAATAAATGGTGATGAAGGAGACTTGGGGTGGTGAACCACAATACAGTATACAGATGATGCATTATAGAATTGTGCACCTGAAACCTATGTAATTTTATCAACCAATGTCATCCCAATAAATTCAATTTAAAAAAGAAATAAAAAAAGAAAATTAATAGTATTTTCTACTTCACGAAGGATGTTCTTAAATGAAACTAAATCCCCACCCCACCTCCCTTGGGTCTGGGGAAGAATATAATGATTGAAATCACTGCCTTAATTTGTGCTAAGATGAAAGCAGTTTTACCAGCCATTGCTTTTGTGACATCAATGTAAATGTCAACACAATGCAAAAGGCAAATAAATTTTAGTGTACAGGGTCCGGCACAAATAACACCCCTTTTTATTATAAAATCTTTTATTACAAAATCATAAGCGTGTGATTCTGTAACATAATAGTATCACACTGATGCATACCCTATGACATTTTAGGTGAAATGTTCAAATGCAAACTATAAGTTATTACACCCATATTATTACCCTACCAACCACACTCAAGCAGGCATTATTCCTGCGGGACCCTGTGTTTTGAAACTAACCGAGACTTCATAGATATCTGAAAAGGCATCAGGAACCTCCAGAGGTCTGTAGACAACTTTTTGAGAACATCGTTACCCTCTGTTTGCTGCCTTTCTGTGATTCCCCAAGTTAAAAGTAACTTGTTAACTTTGTTGACAAGTTAAGTCTGCTTCTTCATCTTTTCAGAGCAGTGTAAAAAATGTTTAGTTTACTCAGAATAAAATCAGAGCGTCTCATGGAGTTAGTTATGGTGCTCTTCTGTGACTTGTGTCCCATACCAGGTTCATCGCTGGGTCAACTATGAATCCATGCTGAGAGAATGCCTGGTTGGCAGAATGGCAGTTAAACCTGCTGTTCCTAAAGGTAAGTGGTGCCACGGCCACGCTGGCATTGATATTTGACGCATATGGTTTTTTTGATCTTGGATTTCAACAAATAGATTTAAATAAATCGCTACGTTTTCATTTTCACTGGCTTCCTGGTCTAGCCACTGTAAAGGTTTTACTTTAGCTCTTTAGAATGAAACACAGACTTTAACCTTAAATTTTTGACATTTTGAAAGGACATTCATGGTATGAGTATTAAGTATTATGGAGGTGAAAGAACTTCCTTTACTCTTAATTTAGTTTTCACTAGTCTTTTATTCTATTGTTAGACAGATTTATTAGAGCACTTGGTTAGAGTTGACTTTTAGACTAGTTTTTTGGAATTAATGTTTTGAATATGTAATATATTCATATGACTCAAAAATGAGGAAATATAAAAAGAGTTACACAGTGAAATTTTTTCCTCCAGGTTTTGTCTCCCATTTGCCTTGAACCTTTCAAGTTCTTGATTCATTACCATAGAAAACCCATGTTCTGATTTTAAGCTACTTATAAAATACAATCCATTTTCCCCTTACTTTCTAACCTATGGTTGTACAATATGCATGGTTTTATATTTTATCTCTTTATCTCCTAAGCTTTGTTCAGAAGAGTACTATTTGAAAATTTGGACAAGCAATAGGAATAGCAGGAATACTTTGCTTAATCCTTTACTGTGGAAGGAATCTGGTTTATTTTATTTTATTATTTTATTTTATTTTATTTTATTTTTATTTATTTTTTTATTTTTTTATTTTTTTATTTTTTTCAGTAACTCCTGACTTTGGCACACAAATAGGAATAAATTGGCTTGTTTGACCTGAGTCTTCTGTTTATATTTAGTTCAGTGAATTTTGTAATTCCAGGCCTTGTTGCTAGAGGCCTGCACCAGCAGTATGGAAATAGCACAGGCTTACATGGATTTGCACCCTAGCTCTAAGACCTATTGGCTATGCAATCTTTGAGCCAGTTTCGATCCCTGAGCCTCAATTTTTAAATCTGTATAGTGATTCGTGGGGCTAAGAATTAATATGAGTAAAGTTCCTTGCATGGTGAGAGTAAACAGATGCTCAACAAAAGGATTATTTCTTTTTGTTCCTATTACTACAAAAACAAATAAGCCATATATATATGTATATACCAAAGGCAAACTAGTTTGAACTTGAGTGTTTGGAAATTCTTCCAAACAATTTACTCTTGTAAGCCAATCCCTTTCTTCTTTTAATTGGTTCCTAAGTTCACTGAATCACTGCCTATAGGAGATAAGAACATAACTAAAATTTCTGAATGAATAATTTTACCTCATTCGGAATGTTATATATCTTATTTGCACAATCTGGTACCAAAAGCCATGTGTTCTTAACTATTTCAGGGTAATCAGAACATATGCCAGGCTTTTTAGGCTTCTGCCAATTAGTGAAAAAGACTTTTCTGGTTTCTTTCCTTCCTCCCTGGAAATGAAAGACAAATAATCCTCACCAAATATAATGCTTCACCAAATATAACAAAAACCACTTAAAAAGAGCATAATTCACAAGGAAATCCCCAGACATCCATAAAAAAAAAAATGGGTAGTTAGAAACCACAATCCAGAGCTAGCTCCAGTGCCTGTTTCTGACAGACAGAGACTATTATGTGGGATGACTGTGTAATTGTCCAAACTGGGGCAGTTTTGACAATGGAAGAGGGTTCTGGTAGTAATTATGCTGGGATAAGAGGGAGTGCAGTGACTCTGGCAACCCAGGGCATGCGTTTACTCCATACTTAGAACTCCTGGGTGAGATAAGAATGGAGGATGAAAACAGAAATAAAGTAGGAGTAGTAGGTGGAAAGAGACTGTGCTGAGGTGATTTGTGGAGGTGGGGCGGGGGTGGGGGGGACAGTGGATGTACTGAAGAGGAATGTTATACATGGGCTTCTCTCAGTGTCAGACCCCACACACCATCTTTTAGGTGGGATGACCTGCCAGACACCAATGCAGGGGATCCAGAATTGGCATTTTGAGGGCAACCCCACAGTTGGGCAGTATAGTGTTCACTTTATCTGGTGGTTTCTAGTGTGGCAGTGGTGAAATGCCTGGGTATAACATTTCAAAGATGATTCAGAAGATGATTACAAAGATGAATAGAGGAAAGCAAAAGGTAAAGATAGTTTAAAAATACAAAAATTTTATAATATGGGAGAAATGAGTATATAACTTTTGAAACAAAATCAAGAGTTAGGCCTAAGTTGTGTTATGAGGAGTTCCGTTTAGAGATATGGAAGAATTTTCTAGAGAAAAATAGTTGTTAAACACATTGTAGAGAGCAGAGCCATCAAGTCTTCTGGCAAGGCTCAGCAGTAAAGGGAACTCAGAATGGAATGTTTTGGTAACAGGACTGAAGTCGTATCTGATGGTTTCACAATGTCAGTCTTTTAGAGTGAGATGGGAAGATGAGATAATGTAGCTACATGACAAATGCAAAACATTCAGATGTAAATGCTCAGTATTCGTCTTCCTAAAATATTTTTTTCAGGGCCTTTCTAACAAATGCCTATATAGTTTTAAAAGACAGCTGTTACATTAGTTCCTCAGTGGAGTCCTTTCAAATTCCTCGTAAATACAGATGCCCCGTCTCTGTAGGCTTCCATACCACCTTCTACACACCTCTTTTACAGCATTTATCCCATGGTATTAAAAAGAATATATCGGCATTTTCCTTTTAATTAGGTTTACTTAATTTTTGAATAAGTAGTGCATTCACATGATTCGAGACTGAGAAGTGCCCTTATCATACCTGTCTCCTATCTACCGTGTTTCCCTGCCGTGCACACCCAGAGGTAACCACATCAGCACATTATTGTGAATCCTTCCAAATCTCTTTATGCATCTATAAACAAACTGAGTGCCTGTTTATATTTTCCTAATTTTTTGTCCAAATGGTTTCTTATTATGTCGGTATCCCTGTTAAAATAATGATCAACAAATTATTTGTTAAGAATGAGCATACTGGTAAAGCAGGAGGTTTTTTTGTTTGTTTGTTTGTTTGTTTGTTTTTATCCTGGGGGCCTGCCTGTGGCTCCACTCAGCAGAGGGTGACTAGAACCAGGTCTCAATTAAAATTCCTTACCCAGCCCTCTTACCAAAGAAGAGTAGAGTGATAATAGATCACAGAGCTAGCCATCCTAATGATGCTGACCTCTCCAGAAAGCAGAAGCTCTAATCAGAATAACGCAGTTCACACAACATTATGAGAAAAGAATCAATTCTCTTGACCTTGGAGCCAACCAAATGATAAAATTAGTTGTCAAGATGGAATAACATTTCTTCTTAGAGAGGAAAGTGTCTCATGTGACTAAAATGATTCAGATATAAATATACTTAATAGCAAAACAAGTCATTTTATATTTTATAGCTCAGTTTTTGAAAAGAGCTGCAAAACTAGAATAACAGTTTTTAAAGGTAATTTAGATCACTGAAGTAGAAGTTCTCTTCCTGATGTTAATTTTTGTATCAAAAAAAAGACCCAGGGCCCTGACTGGTGTGGCTCAGTGGATTGAGTGCCTGCCTGAGAACAAAAGGGTTGCTGATTCGATTCCCAGTCAGGGCACGTGCCTGGGTTGTGGGCCAGGTCCCCAGTAGGGTATGTCCAAGGTGCAACCACACATTGATGTTTCTCTCTTCTCTTTCTCCTTCCTTTTCCCTCTCTAAAAATAAATAAATAAAATCTTTAAAAAATAAAAAAAGACCCAGGGAAAAAACTACTAATTTTTTAGGATCCAGAAAATTCTGATAGATACAAATCAATTCATATCAGGCAGGAAGTAAATACACATTTTTCACTAGAAACTCATTACCTGGGGCAATTTTTCAAAATCTGTGAGCCTCTTAGATAAACCCAAATTGTTTTGTATGATAAATAAAATTCATCAAACTGCCAACTCTGTGGTACACTGAAAACAGATTTACTTGTGATACTGCAAGTTTGCTGTTTGTCCTGAGATAAAATAATCACAACTGCAGTCGCAAAGACAGACGAAACCGACTGAACGGGAGGAAGCAGCTGAGCAGGGCCATCAGCAATCCATTGCATATTGTAATTACTAGATTTTTATCTGCCATTTGATAAACAAAGCTCATTTTGAGGTATAATTTAAATGGTTTTTAGGTCTTTTGCGTTTTCAGTAAGTATTAACTCTAGCAATGGCATAGTAAGAAGTATGGTGCTAATTTCGGAAGAGATGAAGTGTAATCTTGATTTTGCTGCTCAGAAGCTGTGGGTTTCATTCAAGTCCTTGACCTCTGATTTTCAGTCGTGACGGGATCATTGATAATTTGCTGTATCTTAAGATCCCTTTCAGCTATGAACTAATTTAGAATATGATAATATGGAAAAACGGGTTTTATATGCTGTCTAAAATAATTTAGCATGATGTTAGAAAAAAAACTGTCCAAGGAAAAAAGCCCAGAGAAACGGGAGACAAACACCCAGAGAGATGGCCAGGCAAGCTTCAGAGATGAAGCTTATTTGAAAAACGGGCCATCTATTCATTAGTCTCATTTCTCTCTCCAGCCTTAGAAGAAAGCCCTTTGAGAAAAAAGGACTGATATCTTTACATTAATAATATTAACTTTGGCATTATAATATTCTTATATGATTTTTTTTCTAAATCACTATACAGACTGTCGTGAGGAAAAGAAAGTCTTAAATGGTAAGTCATAAATTTATAGTAAAAAATTATACTAACATGATTATGTATAATATTGCTTCACAGAATTATCTGGGATATATAGATATTTTTCTATACTCAAGATGTCCATACTTGCCCAAACCTAGAGGATTTGACAGAACTTTATAGATCATGTATTCCAGCCATTATGCTTATAGTAGTCCCTTCTGTGACATCCCTGAGAATGTGTCCATCTGCCCTCAGCTTAAAGACTTGTAGTCATTAGGGAGCAGGACTGGGTAAGTCCCCTCCCCAGGCGGGTAAGCTCACCCCCGGTGTTTGCATGCAGATGCTCAGTAGCCTGTTAACCTCCTCCTTGGGCTCAGCAGCAGCGGCTTCTTCAACCACTCAGTGTGACTTGGAATTACAACTGAACTATACTCATATGTGTTTAGAAATAGTGTTTTTTCTCTCTTTAAAAGAAAGTTTTAGAAATTCAGCTAATAAGCTACATTGTCAGATGAGTTACTATTTTATAACTAGAAAAATAGTCTATATTGTAGACTAACTTAAGCAGTTTGCAATGTAACAACTGAAGTTGCTAGTCCACTGTATAATGCTGCATAGAGGAGACACTGATCTTAAATTCCATCTGTTGATTGGCTCTTCTGTGATACTGTGTGAACAGCCTTCACTTAAAGACTAATTATTGACACACTGGGCATTTTATTTCCCATCACATATGGCTTCCAGAACCTATACTTTCCTATTGCCCTGCTTTGGATGCACTGCATTTAACTAATATCTCCATTAAAGGTGGCCCTAAAAGTGAACTATAGCATATCAGTGGTCTGGCCAGCATTGTTACCTCTTAAGACCCGAGATCTTCTGAGATTGTTATACACACACACACACACACACACACACACGTATATACACAGGGATGAGCAACAGTAGGTGTAAGGTTGTATGGGAACACATGCTGGTTATGATTATAATAATAATAATACGAGAATAAACTTTTTCACATACTTACAACTGTAAACTTACTTTTGCCGCATTAGCTGCTTCTCATATCTGGCTCATTTAAGTACATGTGTTAAGTCTGTGTATTTGCAGATGTGATCTGTCTGCCCTGTAAGTTGTTATTCATACAGTTGTTTAAAATACTGAGTGGGATAGACTACTGTAGTGTTCCGTTAGATACCTGATCCCTCCAAAGTGGCATCAGTCCATCAGATCAGCACTTGTGGGAGGGAGAATGTTCATTCAGTCTAGCTTACTTTACCTAATTATTTTATTCCACCTCACATTAACCTCAGATTCCTTCAACTTCTCCCAAGGATAGTATGTGTAAGGTATTGTGTATTATTTGGCCTATGGTATTATTCTCTTGTAATAATTTAAATTTGTGTGGTACTGTGTAGTTTTTAGAATGTTTGGGCATTGCCTTATGTGCTCTCTCATGAGATTGCAGGACAGATTTCTGTACTAGTTTGAATTTGAGGAAGAGGCAACAATGGTTTTCATAAAATCACAGTGTCCAGATTTCTGGTCCTAATAAGATTATATAAGATCAAAATTATTGAGTAACAATTTATGAATTCTGTTGACAGCTTTTTCTTATAAAAATTCTTAGATTGTGATATGCTTGTTTTCTTTTATTTATGTAAGAGGCCTCCAAAAGATGATATATGATATATGAGGGGGCACCCAAAACCACCAGAATTTATTTATAAAAAAGTGTGTATTTACTCTTAGCTGTTCAAACTGCACTCACCTTCAAAGTACTTTCCTCCATTTGATGCAGTATACCTTTTAAGACGTATACCTTTTTTCCACTGCTCAAAACAGCTTTTGAACTCATGGATTTTGATGCTTTTTAGTGCTTCTGCCATTTTTTGTTTCACCTCTTCCACATTAGCAAGACATTTCCCTTTGAGGACTTTTTTCATCCAAGGAAACAAAAAAAGAGTCACTGGTGTGAAATCGGGTGAATGGGGAGGGTGGGGCATGGGGGTCATGCCCTTTTTGGTCAAAAACTGACTAACACTGAGCATGGTGTGGGCAAGTGCACTTGACAATCACCCCTCATGAAATGAGCAAACACATTGAAAGCATCTTCCAAAAAAATTCACTGAAGCAAAGCAGAACACAGCCTCTCACTATGCCCTCTAGAAGATAATTCTGAGATTTTTGGAGGCACCCCCTCATATATCTCTTTATAAAATATCTCTTAGGGCTTTTCAAATATTTTAATAAGGTTTTTCTTTTTTTTTTTTCATTGTAGAAAGAATACATTTTAATTACGTATATAGTCTTACCTGTTTTATTACACCCGTAGTTTTGTGATGGAGCATTCTTGTTTAGGCTCACTCCTTATTGCTTCATATCTTTGGCCTTGTTCTATCACATCTCCAAGACTTCCCTTGTTTATCTGAAAATTAAGTGTGTCCTGCAGAATTACATGGGAAGAGTAAGGCCTGAACTCAGGTTCACAGTCAGCCTCATCCAAAAAAAAATGTGGCTGTTTGACACCTGTGCTTTGACTTAAGCTTATGTTTCAACAGAAGCTTCTGTGACTAAAAAGAATCTTGAAAACCTCTAAACTAGCTTGTCTTAAAGGTACCTCCCTACTCTGACGTTATATAATGGCTGTGACTTCTGATTCAGAATTTCAAGACTCACCAGAGACGAAACATTAACTGGTTTTTAGTGTGCAGTTTGAGAAATAGTAATATAATCAATGCCGTGCTTTTCAAAACTCTCAGCAGCAGTACTCTCTTCCACAACAGATCTTACAGATACAACAATGCACAATGTGGGGGGTGGAAGGAGTATTGGGTTGGCCAAAAAGCTTTTTTTTTTTTTTTTCCATAAGATGACTCTACGAGCACTTAGTTGTCTTTTACATCATTTGAAACATCATTTGAAATATATTGTATTGTGACAGCTGTCATATCCGCTGCATTTTTTAAAAATCAAAATTAGTGAAGATGGAAGAAAAAAGCAACATTTTTGGTGTATTATGCTTTATTATTTCAAGAAAGGTAAAAATGCAACTGAAATACAAATGAAAAGATATTTGCAGTGTATGGAGAAGGTTCTGTGGCTGATCAGACATGTCAAAAGTGGTTTGTGAAGTTTCATGCTGGAGATTTCTTTCTGGATGATGCTCCATTGTTGGGTAGACCAGTTTAAGTTGATGGTGATCACATTAAGACAGTAATTGATAACAATAAACATTATATCACGTGGGAAATAGTAGACATACTCAAGATACCCAAATCAATGAAGTTATTGGTGAAAATGAAATATATGTCTTTTATTTTATGGAAAAAACCATATAAACTTTTTGACCAACCCAATATTTAATGTTTACAAAATCTCCAGAATTCTTCCATGTCTCAGAGTTTTCTAATACAATTTGAAAACCAAACTGTATCGCACTTTTAGAATGTTTGTTGACATATGCCCACAAGAATGACTGCAGTGGGGGGAAAACATATTAGTGAGGTCATGGAGCAACTAGAACTCTCAAACAGAAGAATGAGTTGATTCTGTACAGTCATATATCATAACACTACTCAGTAGTAAAAAAGGGACAAACTACTGATGCATTCAACAGCACGGGTGAAAGTTCCAGGTGTAATTTGTTGCTTTTTCAATCATGCTTATTTGACACCAGAACTGTAATGTCTATAATGCTGGACCAAAAAGTAAAAAAGAAGAAAAAAGCCAGACCAAAAGAGAACATGTCATATGATTCCATTTTTAGAAAGGTCGCCTACAGGCATAAAGTAATCATGATGTTAAAAGTCAGAACAGGGATGGTGATCGGGAGGGGTACAGACAAGGTGCTGGCTACAAATGTTATGTGTACTTCATAAACATTTATTATGAATGTTTATGAACGTTACAGTGGCATATATGCAACTTATGTCCTTTTTATAATATTTCAATAAGTTTGCTGAAAAGATTAAAAGAAAGAAAAATGCTACATTGATGAACTGTGGCTATTTTGTTTTGTTTTTTTTGTTGTTTTTTATGAAGGCATGCTGCCTAAGAGCCAAGTGACAGGTACGCTTGCCAAAGAAAGCCCTATTTCTCCAAGGTATGCGTTCTTCTTTTACTTTTTTAAAATTAAATTAGTTCTAGATCAAAACATATACATTAAAAAAAAAACAGCCATGGGTTTATCAATTGCTTACCATATTAGTTGTACTTCTTTGACCTAAGAACTGTAGAGCGGCCCTGGCTGGTGTGGCTCAGTGGATTGAGCTCTGGCCTGCAAACTGAAAGGTCGACAGTGTGATTCCCAGTCAGGGCACATGCCTGGGTTGCGGGCTGGTTCCTCGGTTGGGGGCATGTGAGAGGCGACTGATTGATGTCTCTTCACACATCAACGTGTCTTTCTCTCTCTGTCTCCCTCCTTTCCCTCTTATTAAAAAAACAGAACAGAACAGAACTATAGAGCTTTATCAGGCAGTATTGGAGAATGAACTGTTCTGTAAATATAAGTTTTTAATATACTGAAGTTTGATTTGTTTTCAACACCAAAACTTAAAAAAAAACTTCAAAAAAATTTTTATTATAAAATATACATTCATGGTAGAAAACTTTGAAAATTCAGAGAAATACAAAAGAAAGTGATAAAAATCTATTGTAATCCCATCAACCCTAGGTACATGCTCTAATATTTGGTTTATTCCACCCAGTTTGATTCATATAATACCTATTTCCAAATTATTCCCTTTTGATATATATTACTTCTACTATGATATATTCTATAACTAATTTCCTATGTCATTAAATATTCTATAAAAGCATTTTTGTATGTATTACATTATATAACCATACTATAATTTATTTAACTATTCTGTTTTTGTATACTAATTGATTATATCATTTTTAGTGGAAATCTTTCAAAATGTATTTATTGCATGCCAGCTGTCTTAATAAATTAAGTAATTCATATATATTTTTGTTAATGCCATTTCAAGTGCCCTCAGGGTTATGTGTGTTCTTTGTAGCTTTTCTCTCCTTCTGCCTTTCTCCCTATCATCAGTCTATATTTTATCAGCAGCATCCTGCTATATTTGTTAAATTTGTTGAGTTATTTCATATACAAGCTATTAAATTATTTTATATAGGTTAAGGGCCTAGGGATACCTCCCTTAGTATTTGCCTACGTGTGACTAATGCATCAGTTTAATTAATAGCTATTACAAAACAGAAGACTTAGTTTTTCCTTAAGTTTTACTGTTTACCCAATAACAAACTTGAATTAATTTCTTGAATAGTAATATATTTGTGACAGGGAAGAATAAAAGCATGTTGATTTTGTCATGTTCTTTAAGAAAACATAATTGGGTTTTCTTACTGCTCTGATAAAAGATGATTATGTAAGGAGATGTGTAATTTTTATAAAAAGTGTCTTGTCAAAGATAATGTTTTCTGAGTCCAAGTTGGAACACACGGGAGTATAGGTATTTTAAATTTGGAAATAATTGCCAGATGATAAAACTACTGATTACTTTGGGGAAAAGTTTACCTAGAGAAATATATTTCTAATTATAGATGTTAAACATTTAATGATTTAATATATGTTAATGTACATGATCGTCAATATAATTATTCTCCCCCTGATGTTTTGCAGCTATGACTGGTTCCAAACAGACTCTTTAGTCACCATTGTCATATATACTAAACAGAAGGTAAGCGCATCTTTAGGATCCATGTTAGACAAGTGCCAGGTACTTCTCTAAACACTTTTCTTGTATTGACTTACTCTTCACAGTAACTCTATGAGGTAAATACTTTTGTTATCCCTGCTTCACAGATAAGGAAACAATGAAAGGTTAAGTGATTTACTCAAAGCTACGCAGTGACAGATCTAGCATTTCGAACCCAGCTGGGCTAGTTCCACTGTGTGTGTTCTTATCAACCACACTGTGTCCTCTTAGAGAAAACTAGACTAGTGTGTGCGCCTTTCTATTTTTTTTTTTTTTTTGAAAGCAGAGATGACAAAAGCGAGAATCCCATTTAACTTCATCATGAGAACTAATTTCTTGCCATAAATTGGGATTTGAGAGGAGAGATGGCACTGTTTTGGCTTAGTGTACTTAAACCACTGATGGGATTCACGTGCCATCTTGAAACTAAAATTCAGGACATAATTCATTCAGTTTCTTGAACACCTACTTTATTTGCAGCATTCTTGTAGATGTCAGGGATCCAGTAATACACTAGACACATTGAGATTTGGCTTTTATTGGGCTTGTAGTCCAGCTGGGAAATCAAATAAATAAAGAAGCATCATGGGACCATGTGGATTTAAAGACAAGCAAGGAGTTTGTGAGAACTCATGCTGCTTCTGTAGTAGCAGAACCACATCTGAGCCAGTGAGTTCCTCTGACTCTTGCAGCATGATTTGACCATTCCATAAGAGTGACCAGCCTCTGCTTGATACAGCCAGGAGGGCTAGAGGCACTGCTTGTCCCACCTTCTACTTGCTCTTGTTATTGTGTCCTCATTGCACAGTCCGAAACCAAGAGGGCAGGACCTAGGGGAGTTGGGGTTTACTGCCATTAGTAGTATCGGTGAGGCACAGAGGGTGGGTGACCAAGGGAAGGGGGAAGTCTTCTATGTGTTATGATGTGTTCAGTGTATGATATAAATCAGTGATTTTCAACCTTCTTCATCTCACGGCACACATAAACTAATTACTAAAATTCTGTGACATACCAAAAAATATATTTTTTGCCAATCTGACAAAAAAATAGTACAATTTTGATTCATTCACACCAGATGGTTATTGTTGTGTTGGCCATTGTCATTCTTTTATTTGATGATCTAAAGGAAAAGAACAGTGCCCAACTAGTTAGGTATTACATGTCTTAAAACTGCTTGTGGCACACTGGTTGAAAATGGTTGATATAAATGATAGGTACCAAAATAACTTGCACCAAGGCTATGTGGTAATTAGACACAACTAAAAATTTGTCAGTGAATTTATTTTTGTGATAAGCTGAGGTTGGGAGGCTGTGTAATTTGCTGGCATCCCAAATAGTGGCAAGAATAAAATGAGCACACATATCTTGGCTCCTGGTTTAATTATAATGGTTTTTGCCAAATTATTTATTCAACAAATATTTATTCAACACCTACTAGGTGCCAAGCAATGTTCTATATGCAGCCCTAGCCATGTGGCTCAATAGGAGTGTCACTCCATGTACCAAAGAGTTGCTGGTTTGGTTCCTGGTCAGGGCACGCAACACCTTGGTTGCAAGTTTCATTCCCAGTTGAGGTGCATACGGGAGGCAACCAATTGATGTTTCTCTCTCACGTGGATGTTCTCTCTCTCTCCCCCCCCTCCCTTTCCTCTATCTCTGAAAATCAATGGAAACATATCCTTGGGTGAGGATTAAAAAAATTCTCTGTACAGTTCCTTGTGTCTAGAGCTTGGAGACAAGTGAGTAAGGTAGACAGTAAGTATAGACAGGTATATAATTCAGACTGCAGTATGTGGTTTGGAGATAACTGGGTTGTAGGACAGAAAAAACAGGAGTAACATTTATCTCGTGGGTTCTGTAAAGAAGTGCCATGTGAAGTTCCGGTTGATAATCTTAGAAGTACAAGGTCTGTCCAGACGCTATCCAACCACATAATATGAAAAGTAGAGACATTTATGGGAGAAGATACAAAATATAAGAAACATTGTACATAGGACAATGATACCTCAGTCCCCTTCAAAATAGGCACCTTGGGACCTCACATAGTTCTCCCAATTGCTGTCAGCTGTCCCATCGTATTTTCCTGAATCTCATCAATGGCATGAAATCTCTTCCCTTTCAAAGGTGATTTTCATCTTGGGAAAAGCCAGAAGTCTCAGGGTGCCACATCTGGTCTGTAGGGGGGCTGAGTCACTTGGGTGATGGGATGTTTTACCAAGAAACTCTGCACAAGATGTGATGCATGAGTGGGCACATCCTGATGTGAAGCTGCTAGTCACTAGTTGCCCGTAGCTGCAGCCTTCTGAATCATTCAAATAGTTTCCATGGAGGAATATTCAAGCTTAACACAAAATTTGATACAAATTTGTTGCTCTACTTGCTCATTTTGAATGTGACAGCCACACAGTACACACGCTCACTCAATGGCATCTACTGCCCCTACTGACTGTTCTAGTAAAGTCAGCATGGTTCATGCATGTGCATTCCAGTCTACTCTCCTTGGCTGCCAGGCTACATCGATGTTGTGCAGACTGTTCTTGTTACATTAACAATTGACTTTCTAGACAGACCTCATCGTGTAGTTATTGAAGTTTGGGGAAAAATTACTTTTTAATCTTTCTCTTTTGCTTTCTGTTTAAGGATATCAATTTAGACTCTGTAATAGTTGATCATCAGTTTGACACCTTTAGAGCAGAAATAATTATCAAGGATTATTCATATCTTATACATATTGGTAAGTATCTTATTCCTTATTAATGGGAACAACTCTAGTTTCCTTTTGTTGTGGTAATAACTTGGTCTGAAGTTTAGGTGCCAAATATTTTATCTGCTGTTATTTTGGTTTAATATTTAATATGTTATCATTTTGATTTGTCATTTTTGGTCAGTTTCTTTGT
Organism: Tonatia bakeri; assembly: GCA_004024845.1. Classification (NCBI taxonomy): domain Eukaryota; kingdom Metazoa; phylum Chordata; class Mammalia; order Chiroptera; family Phyllostomidae; genus Tonatia; species Tonatia bakeri. Next base: position 68,429 of record PVIA01002629.1, on the reverse strand, counting down.
TATTTCTTTATACTAATGACATTGTTGGCAAATGGCAGATAATCTCACCTTTCCAAAATTGAAACAATTCGATATAAAAAATCAGTAATAATATGAAATATTTGTTGGCCCAGCTTTGTAAGACTCTCACTCGACTCCTACACACAGAGCTCTGGCAGCTTGTCTGTTTACCTCGTGAACTGAGCACTCATCACGAGGCGCTAGTTTCATCAGCCTGTTTCTTGCCAGCTATGTCACAGGACAGTCAGAGGCTGCACCAAAACAGCATGGGCTGCAAGGCTGTATTGTAACCTCCATAGTCAGAGAGCAACCATACAGTTTGTTTTGAGAGATTACAGACCTAGAGGAGGGAGGGAGGAACTTGAAAGATGTAAAGGGATCAGCCAAAGAACATGCATGCATAACCCACAGACACCGACAGCAGTGTGGTGATGGCCAGAGGGAAAGGGGGCGGGGCCTGATTGGAGGGGGCAAATGGCGCAGCAGGGAATGGAGACATCTATAATAGTGTCAACAATAAAAATAAAGTTAAAAAAAGAAAGAAAGAAAATCAGGACTGAAATATGCAATAAAAGATACCAGATTCTGAATCCAGTTGTGACCCATAATGAACTCGACTCTAGGATTTTACCCTTTTCTCCTTCTATGAAGGTTATATTATAATTAGAAGGTAGAAATGAAACAAACAAAAACAGCATGAAGAAGAAAATCATCTTGGTTATTGTTTTAAGCATGAGTTCTTATATAAAGAACATTTCATTTACTTTTGTAAAACACAGACGGAAATTCTCTAGGTCTCTGCTGAGTTAGGATTCTGCTTGGTGCTTTGCTATATTATTAGTAAAGTACCTGTAGTTCTGAATTTGGTCAGAGTGATAAATGTCTTTTTCTTTCTTATTTTCTTCCATTGATTGATTTAATCAACCTCAAACCTACAGCCTTTCTCCTAGAAATATGTCCTATCCTATTTTTTGTTAGCCTAATAAATTGCCTTTTATAGGAGATATCTAGAAAGCACATATTTTTAGGAAAGTATACATTATTTATGAGCACTGTCACAATTTTTCTTTATGTAAAACCTCTGTGCCCAGCATCTATTATGTTTTAAATACTATTGCTGATTTTGTTCACGCTGTATGTAGCTAACATATCTAGCATACTTATAAAAAATGAACAAAAATAACATTAAAAAATATGAAACTCTTGGTTGGTAATATGGATTAGAAGAAATGATGTAAAACTTTTATTTTCAGATAACCATATTGACACAGTGAAATTTAGAGCAAATGTCTGTAAAAATATTTCTTGTATCTTCTCCTTCTGGAATATTAAGTTCCATAAGGGCAGGGATTTTTCTCTTTCACCAACTGCTGCACCCAAAACACCTAGAAAGTGCATGGCACACACAGATGCTCAGTAACCTTTTCTCAGTAACTGAATGAGCATTCAACTTTAGAGAACAGTAGGAAAGGAAAAACTGAGCTAGATTCAGTGTGGCCTGTATTCACCAGTACACACGCACACACGGGAACATGCGTGCCTCTCCCTGCCAGCTCGCCTCCTGGTTTGTAGGGTAGCCAGTCTGGGGCCATACCTACAATAGTGCGGGTTACCCACCTGTGAGCAACTGGGTATTGACTCTGATTAATGGGGAGAGAAAATGTATGTAGTATGTTTAAATAATTTGGCTCTACATTTCAGTTCTATACAATTTCTTTCTTTTGGTCTCTCAATATGTTTTATTTATCTTGAGAGAGTTGAAGTAGTGCATAAAAGAACCATTTAAACAATCTCTGATGTTCATGAACTGTATGAATTAAAGTTGAATTTTAACTAAATGTATATTTTTTCTTTGCTAGGACTAAGCCATGAGATTCAAGAAGATTTTTCTGGTAAGCCTTACAAAAAATAATTACGTATGTGCATACATACACATATACATATGTACACACTTGTGAAGGGAGTGGAAATCATTTGTTTCATCTTCCATATGTATGCCCCTTGAAAAACAAAAATGTGATGTTTTCTAGTAAGTTAATACATTTTTAAATATACTCATCTCCCTCTGATTCAGTTTTTCCTTCCTCCTTCCCCCTTATTCCTTCTATCTCTTTACCCTTTACCATTTGTTTCCCTTTTATTCTTTATTCTGTACCGCTGCCCTACTCCTGACATTCAGCTTGTAGAAATATACTAGGCCAGACAAATTTTTCTTAGTTATATATATTTGAATGTTTATTGTTGACAAAGCATATTAAATTATGAATATTGCTGCATACAAATATACAATGTGTATTTTGCACAGTTTTTTAATAATGAAAGACTCATTATAGAATGGTGATTTCTTGGGATTTTTTTAAGCTTTATTTTAAATATAATAAAAGTATATTTAATATATATAACATGATGATTTGATACAGGAATACATTGTGAAAGGATTCTGACAATATTATATAACATATCCATTGTCCCACATATTTACCTTTTTTTGGTGAGAGTACACATTCTACTGCTCTCTTAACCAATTTAAATTATACAATGAAGTATTAGCACCTGTAGTCACAATGTTATACTTCAGATTTTCAGATTATTCCTTTTATAACTGAAAGTTTGTACACCTCCCAATGCCAGCCCCCAGCAGTCACTGTTCCGCTCTCTCTTTCTTTACGTCACCTTCCCCCCCACAAGATTCTACATGTACCATGTCATATTTGTCTGCTCTGTCTGGCTTATTTTTGCTTAAACCCTCCAGGTTCATGCGTGCTGTTACATGGCAGAATTTCCTTCTTTTTTTAAGGCTGAATAATATTCCTTTTTTTTCACTTGTTTTAAAATACTGTCAATACTTTGCACAGTTCTCTCTCTCCTTCTCTATGTACCTTAGTAACTCTATAAATTCCTTAAATTTAGCTCCTTAAAGTCACAAACTATGTTTTATGTTTGGTAAGCTTCAAATTAGTGCTCATTGAATTGAAGTCATTTGCCTGTCATAAGTTGTTAAATTGCTATGAAATTTCGTGTTTATGGTGAGGAAGAACAGGAAGATTATTTCTAAGGACAAAATGACATGTACTTTAGGTCTTTAAACACACATTCAATTTATAAAATTTAATCAGTTTGTAAAAGTCTATAGTTTATTAATTTACCCATGTAGTCTAAACTATTTTAATCATTCAAAAATAAATGTATGAGGCTTTTAGTCATCAAAGATTCACATGCGCTTTATAGGGACTCATTCTACTAAGGTGGTTTCTGTGTTTATTAGACTCAGTTTTGGTCTACTGAATTCATTCATAAGAACCCCTCAGAACCAAACTAAGAAATGTTAAAAGGTTGTAAATTAAATTTGCTTTTATGGGTCCATTCAATGGATAATTTGTATATGGCAGCCCCTTACCTCTTTTTTAGCTATGTGTTAATTATTTATGCCATGGCTGTACTTGATTGAGCTAGTACGAAAACTAATAATATATATTAGTTTGGCTCTTGATGAATTAGCTTGAAAGAGGTTAATCTGAATCTAAAATAAATTAAGCTGGATTTAACATCATATAATCTATAAATAATTTTGATGTATATATGTTCAAAATCTTATTAATTTTACTAATTATTTATGTCATTCATACAGATGGAAACATTTAGATCATTTGAGAAAGATTGTTTTTAAAGTAAAATTTTGTGTTGAGTATCAGTGAACATAAATGAAATTTATATTGTTTTCAGTGCGGGTTGTTGAGAATGTGGGAAAGATAGAGATTGTCCTAAAGAAAAAGGAGAATACTTCGTGGGAATGTCTTGGTCGTCCCCTGGAGAATAATAATTCACTTATTCCGAAGAAAGATAAAGGTATGCTGTGCTGTTATTTTAAGTTCCGTGATTATGAAATTGTGTTGGTGAAACATTTGTTCCAGAGTGTGGAAGGCCACTTTGAGAGGAGTGAAAGAGCCCTCCCTATGTCCCACTAAGAAGCTGAAATGTGTTTCAGCTTTTTTTTTTTAACAGAGATTAAATTTTCAGATCCACAATCTAATGTTGGAACATAACAAAGTCATTAGGTAATGATACATCAGCGGAGAAGCCCACTGTGCTTAGGCTGTTGTCCAGCCATTCGCTTCTTCAGGTTCTATTTTATAACAGATGCCAGGACAGGTTTCAGTTTATGCCTTGTGTGCACATCTAATATTTTTCTATTAAAAAAAAAGAAAAACATGTTTATTGTTTTTCTGCTTATGTAAACTAGTTTCTCAATTTACTCCTAAAGGATGTAATTCATTTCTTTATCTCATTTCTTCATTATTTCCTTTTTTCCTTTATTTCTTTAAGTATTTTACCTAAGCATAACATATTTATAGAAAAGGGTACATAATGTAAATGTTCTACTTGATGACTTTTCAGAGTGAACACACTATATTTGGAATATGTTCTGAAATTTCAGAATTTGATATGCCTTAGTGTGGGTCTCTCCTCATCTTTGGGCTGTATGGTCATCCTTTGTGCTAATCTTATTATGTAAATTTATGACCCTCAGTTCTGGGAAATACTGATTTTTTTACTTCTGCTCATGGTCTGTTTTGCTTTCCAGAAGTATTCTTTTTTTTTTTTTTTAAGATTTTATTTATCTATTTTTAGAGAGGGGAAAGGAAGGAGAAAGGGAGAGAAACATCAATGTGTGGTTACCTTTCGTACGTCCCCCATTGGGGACCTGGCCCACAACACAGGCATGTGTCCTGACTGGGAATTGAACCGGCAACCCTTCAGTTCACCGGCCAGTGCTTAATCCACTGAGCCACACCAGCCAGGGCTACCTTCCAGAAGTGTTGTTATTTTAAACCTCCTTAACCAGTCCACTATCTTTCTCTCTCATTTTCAATGTAGTTCTTTTGTTCTACCTTTTGGGAAATTTTTTTAATCTCTGTCTTCCAGTTCTTCTATTGAATTACTTATTTCTATTTTCATATTTTTAGCTTCTAAGGACTCCTTTGATTTTTGTTTCTTTCAGTATCCTATTCTTACTAACTTTTCTTATCTTTTTAAAAATTACCATATTATTTTTTAGGGTTTTTTTCTCCGTACGTAACCTCCGTATTCTCAAAGTTTGTTTGTTTCAGTCTGTCTTTTGTAGTAGATGATTTCTTTGAATCTGTGTATCCTTGACTATATCTACCCATATTTCAGGGTGGAGCTCTAAAAGCTGATTAGAAACTGTGCATGTGGATGTGGCTTGTCGACAATGTACTCACTGTGTAGTTGGATCATTTTGGGGGGAAGGTCTGATGCCAGTATTTTGTCAGAGTCTCCGGAGTGAACATTCTTCTACCTTGCACCCAGCAATTCACAAGTGATGTTGCAGGGGAAATGCTAGGGTGCCTGTAAACTTAAGTACTTTTCTTTTTTTCGTCTCTAAATATAGTGACATTCTGAGGTACTTGGGTTATGATTTTAGCATATTAAGATTGAGAGAGATACAGTTTAGCCTATAATATTTACCCAAATTCAAAGATCCTATACTTTACTCTCTCTGGGGAGCAAATTTCAAATATTTTGCTAAAGTAAGAGAGAGTCAGTCATGTGGCTATGCTAAGTAGGGGGAGGACTTCAGAAAAGCTGAGGGTAGGAGGGCATCTAGATGAATTTCTGTCCAGAAAGTGGTTTTAGCTCTGCTTTCACTTTGATCCAAAGGTTTTTGGTTCTGCCAATTTCTGAGCCTTAAAGGGATCTTGTATTACAAATACGTCCTTGATTTTTGGCTTTCTGTCCTTCTGGCTTCAGACTCAGCTTTATTGAGTCTACCGTGTCAGTTATCAGTTATCTCCGTGGCTTCTCAGGTCCCAAAGTTTTGCTGCTATTTAACATTTCCATTCTTCTGTCCTTGCAGCCTTACACCTTAAAAAACACCCAAATGCATATGTAAAACATCTTTGCTTTTATTTGAAGGCTGGGGGTTTTTAGAGGAACTAACTGTGTGTATTCAGTTTACCATCTTTGAATATTTAAAGTTACAAAAATGTGTTTGTGGATAATATTTTACAGAAAAGCATCAGGTAGCTGTATTTTGTGTACCCATTGTGAGCAGAAGGCTACTTTGTTTTAGGCACTGTGGTCTGAAACAGAAGGCATCAGATATTATTTTCCCAGGTGGAGGAAAAACCATACACAAATATGAGATGGAAGAATACCTGAATGAAACAGGCTAAAAAGGGCAAGTTATATTGTATAAATTGAGCACATTCTGAGGTTATCCGACTTGAACAGATACAGATGAATTTGACCTTGAATAACTCCCTGAAGGAGGTGGATTTCAAGCAATGTTTTGAAAGTAGCTTTCCAAAAAAATTACAAAAGCTATGAATGCTTTTGCAGGTAAGAGCCTCTAATTGTTACTGGTACTTATTGTGCCAGGCATTTTGCAGGTTGTAGAGAAAAAAAAAATGTAAGCCATGTGTGGGAAAGCTTAAATAGATTAATTTTACCAGAGCAGTAGGTCTGAATTTTGTGGTATTAAGTGGAGAGAGAGAACATAGAGGAATAACAATGATCTAACATATCCAAAGCAATTAGGTAAAGACATAAAAATGAAAGCAGTTACTATTAAAGTGAAATCTCTTATCCCAATAAAAGCCAAATCCAAGTAACAAATGGTACTGAGAACCTCCATTTGGAAATAGAATGTACATTGCTCACTTGTCCCCTGTAATTTTCCGAGGCTTTCCTTGAACTCTTTATTCTAGCCATACATTTCTCCTCAAGTCAGGAACCACCATAGTCAGCTTTAGCTCTTTTGTCTGAAACTGGAGCCATGGGTGTATTTTTCTGTGAGTTGGGTTTTCTACTTTGGAAAATGACTCAGAGTTTAGGGGGTATTTTTATTTATTTGACTAAATTAGCAAAAATAATTTCTTTGTCATTTTCCTTCCTTAAACTGGGACAAAACCCATAGATATTTTATTCACCATAGCAAATTTGAATGTTTATATCATAAAGTATTATGATTAACTTGATGTCAGTATCTTTAAATGTGTAGTCCATCACCTGTTCTTAGGTCTTCAGTATAGATCACCAAATTACTGATTAGCATACTCACTTCCTCTTACTGAAATTTGTTAGCTAAGGAATTTTAGTTTGAAAATAACATAAGTTGAAGACTTTTAATGTCTTTTAATGCCTTCTCTTGTCAGATCTAGAATTTACCTTCTCATTTTGTGGTATAATTATCTATGCTTACAAACACCAAAATCTGACGCTTCAACTTAAATAATGGCATTGTCCCTACTTCAGTAGCCAGTGCATCGGATCTACACTCCTTGTCCTCATACATCAGCTATAGATCCCTCTCTCCTCAGCCCAACTGACATATGAAAATTTTTTTAAATTTTCTCAGTGGTGTTAAACAGCAAGAATTCTTACTGTGTTTAATCTCTAAGAAGGGAAGCCAGTAAATCACTCTAACACCCATGGTTTCCTTGTTTTCTGAGTATGGTTGAAGAGATGCATACTTACTGTAGCAGATCATTTCCGGCAAATGCTAGAGTTGACATGAAATGGTCGAATCAGGGGATGAACACTTTCCTCCAGTTGTAAAGCTATCAGAGGGCATGCAGTAGATTTGAATAGAGGAAAGCACTACAGCCTTCAAACTTGGGCTAGAGGGGCACCTGCCCTGGACTCACACTTGGAGAACTCCACAGTGGCTCCCCTCCAGCTGCACCCCTCCCAGAGGGTGAGGAGTGTGCAGGGCCAACAAAGGTTCATTCAGAGTTCACGTTCTTTCTTTAACACCACACTCCAGATATTGAAACCCCAGAATTCCCTGCTCAAATGGCCCCAAATCCACTTCCATCTAAGGACTGCCCAAGGCTGCTTACAGGGAGAGCTGTAGGAGGGCATGCCCGAAAGCCATGAAGTGTCAGACAGAGATGGGGCTGAGAGTGAAGATGGCAGGCCATACACAGTCAGTGGGGGTGCAGCTCTCATTTCTCTGCCATCTTCCTGCATGGAACTCTGAGGGGTTCAAGAATCTGGAATTTGAATCTAGCCTAAGATATTTATGAAGGTATATTTCAGGTTACAGCACAGAATGTATTTTATTTAACAGTTATTCATCTTATTTATAAGTGAAATGTTTAAGTATGTAGTATGTGAATCTCTATATTCTCACTCTGGGTCTGGGGCCCAGAAGGGTCTGGAAGAAGTGATGAGAGTATTTGAACCTTCATGTCTCCTTGTGGGTGAGCCTATCGTTTGATCTTTTGTCAGCCCAGTGCTGGATTAGGCGTCCTGGATAACATTAGGGTGGTGCCCTCAGCTGTTATCTGGTCCCAGCTATGCCCTTGCACTAGAATGAAGTGACTCGAATGATGCCTCAGGTTTTTGCCTATAATGATGCACTCTAAACATACCAAGCTACTGTGCTAGCAGGTAGAAAGATTTAGTGACTGTGGTTTTAGGAGCTCTAAAGGGATGAGGGAAGAGAGAAATTGGATGAAACTGTGGCCTAAATAATGTCTTAGGCTTGTAAATTTTAGTCTCCTACTAACCATTGATTATTAGATATTAGGCCTTCCTGTCCTGTGATCTGAATAAATCTTTTGTTACATACTCAAATTTTTTTTAGGTTAATAGAAAAAGACTATTAAGATAAGAAATGCTTTTTCAAGGTTGATTTCTAATACATCTCTGTAAATCTTTTTTATAAGAGAGGAAATAATGAAATAAACCACTATCATCAGTCTACTCCAGTGTGCTGTTCACATCCAAAAGGGAATTTACAAGTGAAAATATTAATGCTTTCAGATGGTCTATAAGTTTTTCTAACCCAAGTGGTATAATTTTGCTCTGTATACAAATAATATTTTCTGAACTTGGGATACTAATTTAAAATATTTCTAGTATTTATAGAACTACTTGATTCCTTTTGTTTATTTGTATTTTAGTACCACAAACCTGGCATCTTCAGTTTTGCACTTAAATTGAGTGTTTTAGGTTTTCAAGACTTACACCCTTAAATATATTTTTTGATTTAATCATTTTTAACAGTTAAAATGTTCTCTAATTCATATATATATGAATATATATACAAGGTCTGTCTGGAAAATGTCCTGCCAAGGTTAATGTAATGAGAACAAGAATGGTTTGAGCGGCATCGCTGTAACTGGCAGTCAAGGAGAGTGGACTGAAATGCACGTGCATGAACAGTGATGACTTCACTGTACTAGTCAGTGGGGGCGGTAGACATTGTTGAATGAGCATGTGTACTGTGTGGCTGTCACAACCAAAATGACTGAGCCAGTAGAGCAATGAACCTGCTCACATGATTCACATCAAATTTTGTATTAACCTTGATCATTTTTCCATGGAAGCTATTTGGATGATTCAGAAGGCCGCAGCTATGGGCAGCTAGTGGTTGGCAGCTTCATCAGGACAACACTCCTGCTCATGCATCATGTCTCATGCAGACATTTTTGGCAAAACATCAAATCACTCAGTGACTCAGCCGCTTTACAGCCCAGGTTTGGTGCCCTGAGACTTCTGGCTTTTCCCAAACTAAAATCGCCTTTGAAAGGGAAGAGATTTTATACCATTGATGAGATTCAGGAAAATCCGATGGGGCAGCTGATGGCAGTTGGAAGAACTGTGTGAAGTTCCAAGGTGCCTACTTTGAAGGGGACTGAGGCATCATTGTCCTATGCCTCATAGGACATAGTGTTTCTTATATCTTCTTCAATAAATGTTTCTATTTTTCATATTGTATGGCTAGATACCTCTGGACAGACCTGGTGTACAAATGTATATACACAAGAATGTATATTTTCCCTGCCTTTATGAAAGAAATATTTCTAAAAATTATTTAATAATGCTAATATCATTAAACTTTCAATATTTGAGTTACAGAGCTTTTCTCTCCTATAAGTAAAGAATTTAGAATGTAGATTTGTTGCTTGTCAAATATCTTTCACATCCATAATTTATTATATAATTTATCAATATAAGGACTTAAAAGATGGAATTATAAAAAAGTGAATTTAGGAAGAAATAAATTAGGTTTTAATTTCTTAGAAAGTAATGTTTTTAACATGTTGTAGTAACAGACATGAGCAATTGAATACTCATTTTATAAAGTTTATTTTTAAATTATAAAAGGTTTTATACTTTCCAGGCTTTAGAAAATAGATACTCAGGAAATAAAATGGAAAAAATTAACACCATAAGGTTTTCAAAATACTGATGAATTTTAAAAAACATGTATGTCTTTTAGTGAAATTCAAGCTCAACCAAAGAGCAAAGCAGAGTCTGTGCTTTCACTTAGTGGGTCTAGTATTACTCTTATTTAGTGTATTCATGAATAACAGAAAATGAATCACTTTTTAGGTTTGTACTACAGAAAGTGCCAGTTAATTTCCAAGGAAAATGTTACTCATGATACAAAGTTTTTCTGTCTGATGCGGCCACAAAGCACTCACCTTCAGGTGCCAATTGGACAACATGTTTACCTCAAACTAACTATTACAGGTAAGGCGAATAGAAGCTTTGGGGGAAGAGTTTCTTCTTTTACAAGCAGTTTAAAATCACTCCTAATCTCTTTAGAAAACACCCTTTTAAGTTGTTATGAAATGTTTCTGGGCAGCTAGATTTAGGGGTGGCCAGATTCTAGGACTGTGGATGCATTGTTCCCACACGTTGGAACTACAGATTTATAAAATTTCAAGATGAGGGGATGATTATGATTTCTTTATACATTTCCCCAGTATAAAAAGATCTATAAATATAATCCTTGCTGTGTGAATTCTTTTTCCCTCCTTTTCACTCTAAAATTACCTCGTTTATTTGTTTCAAATACCCTTCTTACTGATGTCTAACATTTTCTTGGCCTTCTGAAGCTGCAAAGTTAACATTTCTCCTGTTCGTCATGGTGTTCCCAGTGATCGGTCTAACAGTCCACCAGCCAGGATCTGGTGGGTATGGCCTGTTATCATGGAACTATGATGTTTTTCTCTGCATCATCTAATGTCAGGCCATTGTTCAAAAGTAGTTGGATTAATATTTTTTTCATTCAGTTACCAAAGTAATTTATACTAAACATTAAAACAATTTAAAATAGATAAAGTAAAATATGAAATTCTTCCCTTTCGCACACCCAAATAAATGATCAGTAACCATTGTTAAAATGTTGATGCATAATTAAAATTATTATACAAGTACCTTCTCAAATCTCTAAACTTTTTATGCCATTTTTGTTGTGACCTATTACAAAGTTTGTATACTGGTAGAATATAAGATTGTCTAAATTTATTAACATAAATCCCGGTCTTATACCACACTTCATAAAAACAGATTGTTTGTATTACGGATAAAATATTGATCTGTTAAAATTGTTTCAGCACATATGGACTCGGGGTATATATACATCTGTATTATACATATGGAACGTATAGTTAGAATTATGTAAACACTAGGTGTACAGGCTTAAATATATACTGATTGCATTATAAAATGTACATGTTTTATCTTCGTTTAGAGCTTTTCAGATTTGTATAATTGAATTTCTTTGTCATGACTTTTTCTAGGAACTGAAATAGTGAAGCCATATACACCTGTATCTGATTCCTTATTCTCAGAGTTCAAGGACCCAGTTCTTCCCAACAATAAGTACATGTACTTTCTGATTAAAATCTATCCTGCTGGACTCTTCACACCACAGCTTGATCATCTTCAGATTGGTTAGTATTTTGATTAGTGTTTTTTTGTTTCTTTATCTTTTGTTTTGTTTTTAACTTCATTTGTGTTCTCGGTTGGAGCACATGTTACACTGCCTTCTAGTTATCTCCATCTGGGACTCTGTCACATGTCGGAAGCTCAACATGTCTGCGACCAGAGTCATGTTCCTTTCGTCCCACCCAACACATCACGCTCATCTGCAGCCTCACTCACAGTTCACTCCTGACCCAGTCCAGAGACTGGAGCCGTCTTAGAGTCTCCCATTTTCTCTCTCCCGGTCCAGTCAGGCACTGTGTTCTGTTGAGCCAGCCTCCCCATGACTTTCTAATTTTTCTTTCTCTGCTGCCACCCTCTTAGATCAAGCTTCATCATTTCTCTCTTGGCCTCTAACTGGCCTCTCTTAGTTCCCTCTAACTGGGGTCTTTCTCTTTCTACTTATCAGTTCTTTTTCCAAGCTGCCCTGAGGATGGATTGACCATGTTCTCTGAAACCTCTGCTGGGTCTCCATCACCTGATTACATCCCCTGCATGACCTCCAAAGACTCTCGTGATCTCTCCAGCTTCATCTCTTGAGTACAGATCCTTGTGCTACTCAAGGTTCCAAAAGCTCGTCATCTTTATTTACAGAGAAATACAGTTGCCTCACCTAGGATGCCCATTGACCCTTTCTCTACCTATACAGTGCCCTTTTTTTTTGAAGAACCAAACCAAATGTCACTTCTTTTATGAATCTTGCCTCTTCCCCTGAACCCCTGAAATATCTAACACGTCGTTCATAGCTCTAATATAAGAATAAATAATATTTCTTTTTTATAAGACTTTGAATTTAAAGGTAGTGTCTTACTTATCTTTGTATTTCCTGCACCTAGCATGGCAGTTGGCACATAATAGGCTCTCAGTGAAAATACTTTGAAAAAATTAAAGTGCTTAATGAAATTTATTAAGGTTTAGAGAATCTTCTTTCGATTCACCCCTTCTGTGTCTTCAGCTTTTCAATGTCTTCGCCTCACAGTAAACGTGTTTGTCCCCTTTGTAGGGCATGCCGTACATTGGAGTAACAGTGAAATCGATGACTAAAATTTTGAAATAAAGAAAATTATGGCCCTGGCTGGTATAGCTCAGTGGATTGAGCGCGGGCTGCGAACCAGGCATCGCAGGTTCGATTCCCAGTCAGGGCACATGCCTAGGTTGCAGGCCATGTCTCCCAGCAACCGCACATTGATATCTCTCTCTCTCTCTGTCTCTCTCCCCCTCCCTCCTTCCCTCTCTAAAAATAAATAAATAAATAAAATCTAAAAAAAAAAAAAAAAAAAAAAAAAAAAAAAAAAAAAAAAAAAAAAAAAAAAAAAAAAAAAAAAAAAAAAAAAAGAAAATTATGTTGTTTTCTGAAAGTTAAGCTTAGAAATCTATATATAATGATATAATTAGTCATCTTTGGTTACAGAGTCAAAATATTAACTATAAATGTGAGCTGAAGAATTTTGGAATACCCACAAATCCAGTGAAGGTGACTATCATCTTGGGAAGACCGACACCTGACTGTGATATAGCAAGTGGAAACTTACCCAGCAGTATTTGTAGCCTATTTATAGAGACTGAGTGAACAGAGCAGGTGAAGAGTTAGCCTAAAACTGGAAAAAGTAAAGCATAAAGCTCAAAGCAATAGTTCTCAACTCTATGCAGGGACCTAGACATGGCACAAATGCCTGTCCCACCCACAGGGAGCTGCTCTGGCGTGGCGGTGCGGCTGGGCAGCCTCATCATCGCCTAGTCGGGCGGTGCGGTGACATTATCCACTTCTCTGTCTCAATCCCATGTTCACCAAGCAACTTTTATGTGATTGTGTTGGCCTTTCACACGTCAAATGAATCAGATGCCCTAGATGGGGTGTGTAACATGCAGGTGACTAGATGGAGAGAGCCTGGATGTAAATCAGTGGCCATCCTGGCACGTGTATTTTAATCTCCCGGGAATTTGGTTAGCATCAGGTACTTTGCCTTTGTCCAATCAGTTTTATGATATTGGAAGGCCTGGACTGTGGACAGAAGTTGCCAAGTTAGTATCATTCTGTGAAGCTTCTTTAGTATTGGGTTGGCCAAAACATCCATTATGTTTTTCCTGTAAAATAAAAGACACACTTTCATCTTCATCAATAACTTTATTGATTTGGATATTTTGAGTATGTTGGCTATCTCCTGCTTTTGGCTTCTGCTAAGTAGAGGCCAGGAGTTCTGCTAAACATCCTTCAAAGCATAAGACAACCCCACAGCAAAGAATTATTTGGCCAAAATGTCAACAGTACCAAGAAACTTCACAAGCCACTTTTGACACGTTCCATCAGTCATGGCACCTTCTCCATACACTGCACAAATCTTGTTTTGCATTTCAGTTGCATTTTTACTTTTATTGAAATAATAAAGCATAATATACAGAAAATGTTGAGTAGTTTCTTCCATGTTCATTGTTAAAGTGGCTGTGTTGAAAATTCAATTTTAGTAAGTTTTTTTAATGTGCATTGATATGACAGCTGTCATAATACAGTCTAACCGAATTGTTTCGAATGAAGTTAAGACAACTAAGCACTACTAGAGTCACGGTACGGGAAAAACTGAACAGACTTCTTGGCCAACCCAATAATATCCTGGGGATATTCTGATCTTACAGTTACTTTCAAACTATAACAAGGAGCTTTGTTACTTTCTAATGCTAATTCATCATTTACTGCAAAATTATCCTGCTATGGGAAAGAAAGGAAAAATTATGAGCATTCAAACATTTAAAAATTTTAAATTGCATTTAAAATATGGACAGCTTTATTTTTATTTAATTACACTGAAAATTTCTGAAATATCTTAAAGGCAATTCCCTTATATGAGTGGTATATATTGGTTATAACAACTGCATTTCAGAAAATGCTTTTTCAACTATCTTGATTCTATATTGGGAAGTAGCATGTTCCAAGTACAGTTTCTGATCTTTGTTTTTATAGGAATTGAATTCAGAACAGCTCTTGTTATTTTAATCCATTAGTCTGTTCAAAGATTTGATGAGGGTGAAGTTAGCACATTTACTAACATAAGATTTTAGAATACATTTTTATTTCAATTTTCTCTCCTACTAGTCTTATTATTGTGGGTGAGAATCACTATGTAAGTAGCAAATACCTGTTCTCTACCCTGTACTGTGCAAGACGGGTAGACAGGAACTCTGCTTTTGAGGTGCTTATAATTTAATTTAGCCGTCTACTTATTGATAATTTGTACTTAAATACTTAGCAATAGTTTGTAAATTAGAGACTCCAGATGGTTTGGGAAAATAATGTTGGGAAATGAGTGAATAAAACCCCATTACTTTGATTATAGTGATGTAATCCAGACATATTTGGGGGTCTAATGAGTACTCCTTACATAAACTGAGTCTTTGAAATGTAGGCCGAAAGTTAAACTTTCATTCTGTTACCAGTGTTCTGCATTCAGGTGGGTGTAGCCTTCTCAGTTTCTCTGATTTTTTTTTTTTCTGATTTAGTCTATATTTCATTGTTTAGGAGATTTTGTTTCCGTAAGCAGTCCTGAGGGCAATTTTAAAATATCCCAGTTCCAAGAATTGGAAGACCTCTTTTTATTGGCAGCTGGAACAGGCTTCACACCAATGGTTAAAGTATTGAATTATGCTTTGAATAATATACCCAGTCTCAGGTATGTAATTTTACCTTTACTGTCTTTCGAAGCTGCTAGATTAGTATAAGGTATTCTAAATTATTTAATTATTTCAGTGGACCTTAATAGACATGTTCTCATTCCCTCATTCATTTCTTAACACTGCCTCCTCAAGTCCTGGCAATTTAACTAATTTGGTTCTTTTATTTTGATTTTTTCAGTTAGTTTATTGGCACTAAAAAACATTTGTACTAGTTCACTTTTATTCATGCATATTTTAAATGTAATCAAAATAGGGTTTTTTTTGAGTAGTTGTTTTTTCTTTTAAGGAAAGCGAAGCTGATGTTCTTCAATAAAACAGAAGATGATATAATTTGGAGAAGCCAGTTGGAGAAATTAGCATATAAAGATAAAAGGTATTAAACTGGTACTAGCTCTGTATTTGAATATTATACATATGTAGTCAGTCTTGCCATTATTTCCTTTGGGTGGAGTTTTTAATTGACCAAGAAGCTTCTTCAAAGGAAAAATAAACTAATTAACAACTTTCTAAATGTAAGTAATGTTAAACCTTCCTCTGAAGAAATAGTTTGGTGAGATCAGTGTGACATCATGTACGTGCCAGCGTATACTGGGTTTGATGTTTATGTGATGTTGTTTATACTGAGTTGGGTTTCAGTGTAGCGGAGATTTTCTTGTTATAACGGGGATAAATTTGGTGAGATGGATTAAGCAAAAATAAGCATGTTTCTTTACTGCAGGATTTCTTGGAGCCTTTAATATGCTAATATCCATAGTGACTTTCCAAAAAGTGGCTGGGGGGGGGGGGGGTTGTAGGGGGGAGTTTCTTGCATTGTTTAGCAAGATTCTCTTCATTTTTGTTTGTGTACATTGAGATGCACTGATAGCTGTATCACTAGTGGTCCTCAGCACACACTTCGGGAAGTGCTGGTGGGGTAGCAGAAGTTCAAGTTAGTCTGAACGCAGTTAGTGGAGAAGGAGACAGGAGGGCAGCGCAGTGAAAATGTGTTTCCTTGAAAAACGAGCCCTTGCAAACAGGCAGCTGAAACAAGACCATGTAAGTGGGTTCAGTCCCCATTTCCCCTAAGGAAATTTGAAAGCAGTAAGAAATTCTAAATAATTTTTTTTAAAAAAGAATGAATTGGATAACCTAATGTACTTTCTATAATTAGTAAAAGCTATTTCTAATAATTTCAGGACTTTATACGTATCTGAAATAAATATCTCATAGCATAGTATAGATAGTTCTAGGCTTTATAAAAGTTAAAGATGCCACAAACTCAGCTGTTTCTCCGGTGGCTCCAGGTCCTCCTGAATATTCTCCGAATATTCTTAAGGTAATGCCGTGGTCTTTTCTAGTTTTTTCTTTCTGTTGTCTCCCATACTCCTCTTTCTCTTTTAATAAAGGACTTTCACAAATTAATGATGACCTGAACTTACTTATCCTTCAAGTATTTACTCTTCTTACGTAGTTAAGACATGAAACTAAGAATATTTACTATATGTAGGTAGTTGTATGGCAATTTAGAGCATGATTTATGACAAAATGCAAAGTCCTAGGTTTTCAAGTCTTCCACACTAATTTTTGAAGTGGAAGTAGCATTTATCAAAAAGCCTAAAGACCTAAAATTCTAGTTTTTATTCTATGGTCACTAGCTTGAAACTTAATTAGAAAATTAGTTAAATCTGATGGTCTGTTTGTTTAGCTTCAAAATAAAGTATCTTTCCTACTTTCCTACTTAGAAAAGTATAAATGCCTTGGAAACTGAAGCCCTACCTCAGATATTTGAATTGTTGTTATAGAGGACCTAAATATACATGGGTTTCGTTTCTGTATTCACTGTTTGAGCTCTTGTTTTCCCAAACATTAAAAAGAATTTAAACACACATGGGTAAGCCTTTTTTAGCTAGGTTTTTTTTTTAAGTATTTTTGGCAGTGTTTTTATATTCTTTAAGATGGTTCCCTTATAATGAATAGATGTTGTATTTTCAGTCTCTTAATAGGAGTTTAACTTGATTTAAGATATAACGTATTGAGAGCCTCTGAACATAAAGTGTCTTTTAACAAAGTTAGCTGTGGCATTTTGTCTTGTTTGGGTCTACGTAATTTGGGTTGGTGGAATGGTGTAGGCTGCAGTGTTGAGGATGAGGGAAGGCCCTTTTCCCCACTTCTGGATGGCTGGCTGTAACAGCACTCACCTGCTGGCTCTAACAGTAGGTGAGTGAGACTCCCCAGCTTTCAGGGAGAAGTGATAGTGTGCTGACCTCTGGCCTGCCTTCATCCTCCTCCCTCTTCTGCTCCTCCTCTTTCTCTCCTTGCTCTCACCTGCCTGCTCCCTAACCTTTGTCCTCTTTCTGGAGACAGGGCTCCTCGCTGAGGCACTCTGTCGGCACCAGTACTGACTTCTAGCACTGGGTAGTGTATGCTCCCTGGAGACTCAGGCAGGCCCTCACTGGGCAGGAAAAAGCTTTGCCGGTCTACGTAGCTTTGGAACATTTATCAGGAATTTTACAATATTCTGAGGCATTGTGCATATATAGGAGAAACCGAGCCTTATTGATGGATTTTTGGTACTCGTTATTCAAAAACATAACTGAAGTTTCATACATAAAAGGAAAGTAAACATTCATATTTACTAGAAGGTAATTTTAGTTAGTCGCATTTATTATTTTAGTTAGTATTTAAATCTATATTTTTATACATTAAATCATCCTTTTCTACATTTTGACTCTTATGTCACTTCTAGTTTTAGTACTAAAGGTTCTGGTGACAAAATGGGATGTCTGAACATATCTCATTGGTTAAATTTTTATTGGATTATGAAAATAAAAATTGTTTTTTCTTACATTTGTAGCTAAAACAAGTGAAATACTCTACTGTTGTCTGTAGGATTAGGACTCAACTTCTGTTTGATGCTTTGTGGAACAAGGAAGGATAGGAAGGGTGGGTGATGAGAGTGGTATAGGGTCTAATATTTTCTTTCTTAGCAAGCATGCTATGTTTGTCCTCAGAGTTTATCTAGGTAATATCATTTACTAGCAGATGAAATTCTTAGAAATGTCATTGTATAATGGAAACTTACTTGTGACCTTAGGCAAGTACTTAATTGGACTGAGCCTCAGTTTCTCCATCTGCAGAACAGGGACAGCAGTACCTATGTTACAGAATTGTTTGGATGGGGGACAATGAGATAGTACATGTAGGTGCCTAACCCAGAATCAGCATATTTGTAACATTCGTTCATTCATGAGATACTTAGGAGCATCTGCTGTGTGCCTATACGCAGGGGTGCAGCAGTGAGCAAGATACAGTGCTGGCTTATTTTCTTATGCAATCCAGGAATGTGCATCTTCATTTTCTCACATTGCTAAACAGAAAGCAAATACATGCCGTAGCAGATGTAGCTAATTACTGTGTAAACTGAAATCCAAATTAAGTACACGCATCTCTTAACTACTGAGCAGTGTCGTGAGACCTGGTTGACTCAGTGTCACGCACTAGTCCACCCCCCTCAGTAAAATACACTGACTCTGTGAGGTATCGCCCTTTGTGAATTAGTTTGAAGGGACTAGACAGTTTGACAATGAGGCTGAATTCTGGGCACCATTTATAATATAGCAAGCCTATTCCTCCCTTTCAAAGCAGTAGTTTTGGAGACAATAACTTAATTTTAATAAAGCTGGTAGCATATACTTTTATATTAGTAGAAGTTGTTGATTTGCTGATTTTCCCCCTCTGTTTACAAAATTAATATGTATTTATATAGAAAAAAGTGTAAGGAAGATCACCCATCATTCTACCATTTAAAGAATAATTATTACCATTTGTGGTCTGTCTCTCTCCTGCTCTCTCTGCCCCTCTCTTGCTCTCTGATACACACATACACACACACTGACACCTACACACATACCTGTTTGTTCTGTATTTTTAAAACAAAATGGTTATTCTGGCTACACTTTTTATAACTGCATTTTTCTACTTAGTGTATTTTATATATTCTATGTATAGAATGCTTCGAATCAGTGGTTCTCAAACTGGAGTGATTTTGTCTCCAGCCCCCCACCCCCACACACACACACTATGGCTCAGGGGACATTTATGTCTGGAGACATTTCTGACGGTAACAGCTGATGGCGGGAATCCTATGGGTGCTCATCTGGGAGAGGCCAGGAGTGGCGCTAACCTCCTGCAGTACACAGGACAGCCCCCTGCAAGAGAGAAATACCTGACCAGAAATGCCCATAGTGCCAGGTGGGAAAACCTGCACTACACCAGGAGTTTTAATGGCTGCCTTATATTTAGTCATGTGAGCATACAAAAATTTATTTAACCAATACCCTACTGTTTGACATAGTAAATAGAAGTTGTTCTGTACCTCTGTAACTATGCAGGATAAAAATTCATCATAAGAGTCACTAAGTCAAAGTGTGCTAAGACTATTGAAGCATTTTGACAAATAACCTCTAGAAAGGTAAAGAATATACCCAACACACTATATTGTTAGTGTCCTCATTTTCCCTCTGGAAAGGATGAGGGTAACGGTTGGAGCATATTGGAAAGAGAAAAAGAAAAGATTCCAAACAGCAAGGGAGTGGGTGCATGAAAGATAAAGGAGTGTGTGCCCGGTTTCATGCACCAGCAGACCCCGTGCCTCACTGCAAGCATTTGTGTGCTCACTATTTGCAAAATGTGTTTGATGTTGGAAACAGTCATGAAATGGTGAGACTACCCTAGTGGGGCAGAAGTGCTGAGGTATAGCAGTAGCTGTAAAGTCTGTGCTTTGAGAGTAACAAATCACGAGTTAGAGACATCTAGGGAAAGTAATTCTATTTTTGTGAGGGGAGATCAGAGCTTTGGGGAGATCAGGCTTCTGAGCTGGGCTTTGGGAAACAATTAGCGTTTCGTGAACGGGAAAAGAAATTTGGGTCATAGGACTTCATGAGCAAACAACATGAGGGCCAGGATGTTTAGACTGTTTTAGCAAAAGAGCAAGGGTCCAGTTTTGTTGAAGTAAATACAGTGCATGAAGGAGAACAATGTGAAATAACTTTGTAAAAATACAATGGTTAAACTTTTATGCATATATTAGAAGGCATCTTAGTGGTGATCCCTTCTAATCCTCTTGTTTTACAGTTGAAGAAACCTGTAGGCTAAAGTCAGGTGATAGGAGACCTTGAATGTAATTCACATATTAACTACCTGTGTAGTAGGTGGACGCGAGAAGGCCCAGCAACACTCGGCAGCTCATCTCCCTTTATTACTGACGGGCTCCGGGGATAACCGCCCACTGCTTTTCCGTGCTCTGGTGTCAGTGTTGGGACGAACAGTGTGTTATTCCCTTTAAGATGGCAGAAGCCCATGACTGCAGAAGCAGAAGTAAATCAAACAGTGTGCCTTAACCCCTTTCTTCTTCCCCAGCCTGTGATGCCCACAGATATGTGGGCCCCTGATCTGCACCTTCTGCCACTTTCTGTTCCTCCCCGATGCCCCTCAGCTGGTGCGTTTCATAGAATGTGTTTCCCGAGTGTTTGTGTGTTCCCTCAAAGGGCTCTGTGATTAAATAACTTTGAGAAACAGTGTGTACCATATTGCCCTCTTGAAGATTTACCCTGAACTTGCATATTCAAGGCTTTGAGAAATTCTAAAGAAATCTATTAAACTTATTTTAAACCTAGTAGTCCCAAATTTATTTGATAGTTAGCCTTTTTTCATGGAATACCACTGCATCTGAAGGAACACTGGTGTTTCATAGCTTCATTTTGAGAAATGTTTTTATAATATATAGATTTTGTATAATTTTAACTTGTAGCTGTTTATTTTGTGAGCTCTTTTTCCTGTGAGCAAATACCAAGT
The DNA here is from genome assembly GCA_004024845.1 of Tonatia bakeri. Taxonomy (NCBI): domain Eukaryota; kingdom Metazoa; phylum Chordata; class Mammalia; order Chiroptera; family Phyllostomidae; genus Tonatia; species Tonatia bakeri. The sequence goes on along the minus strand of PVIA01002629.1, from coordinate 47,186 downwards.
TTTTCTCTTTTTTTTGTAGTAGTAGTTTTTGTTTAGCTAGAGAAACCAGAAAAGGCTAGGACCCCAAATACTATGAAATAATCCCCTGTGGGCAGTGACAAATCACTGATGCTTTTAAAGCAATGATATTTATCGTACGATTGGATCTGGGTATTTAGGAGAACTGCTAGCAATGGTATGTCCGATGGACTGCGGCCAAGGCTCTTAGAGCAGTATTTGAGACAACAGACGTGAAGGCCTTATTTAGAGTTGTGGCAGTGAAAACAGAAGGTAGGGGGTGTATGTGAGAAATAGGTTGGAGGTTGGTTTTGGTGCTGAGTGGCTAGAGGAGTTATTTGTAGGATGACCGCAGGCTCTGCGTCTGTGCTATCTATGCCTCAACGCTGTAATTGCTTTAGAGGGTGAGTGGGCTTTCACACAGAATACTTCCAAAGAGGTTGGCTCCATCGGTGCCTTGATGCGGTATAAGAAATCCTTCTTTCAAATAGTCTTAAGTCTTAACTTGGGATTTCTCCTACTCCAGTGAAGCTCTTTCCTGGTCCTGTGAAGAAGGAGATAAGCAGGATAGCAGACTCTGTACAATAATCTTAAAGATCCCTGGCTGGTGCAGCTCAGTGGATTGAGCACCAGCCTGCAAACCAAAAGGTCACTGGTTCAGTTCCCAGTCAGGGCATATGCCTGGGTTGTGGGCTAAGTCCCCATGAGAGGGAGTGTGAGAGGCAACCACACACTGATGTTTCTTTTCTTGCCTTCTCTTTCCCTCTCTCTAAAAATAAATAAATAACAAATTTAAAAATAATAATAATAATCTTAAAGATTGCATTCATGCCCCTCTTAATTTTTTCTATTGAATGCCCAAAAATTAAGGCCAAGGGACCATTATGTGAATAAATACAAAATGCATGAGACGGTCACGGCTTTCATGTAAGGGTCTCAGGCACTTAGCAGACACCTGCAGACAGCATGCCACCCCTGACTAGGCTCTTTTTTTTAAAGCATCTCAGTAAAGGAAAATTACTAATATTTTCAAAGGACAGATTTATATATCTTACCTTTTTTATTCCAGTGATGGATGTGTTTGAAATAGAACCAGCGGATAATTTTTAAGTTTAACAAGGCAATTGCTACCTTTCACCCAGTCGTCTGTGTATCATTGGAAAGGTCCTAAGGAAGTGGCTCTGCAGCTGCTCTGCGTCCCCGTGGCTGACCCGACAAAGGCCGCGGCCCTTCCTCCTAGAAGAAGGCACATAGGAATCACGGGCATTCTTCTGTGTGCTGTTACAGATGCCAGCTCACGGCTTTGTTCTTCCACTCACAGTTTTTATTTTTAGTCAGTATGACTTCTTTGTAAATAAATTCCTTTATTCATTAAACAAGTGTTTTCATGCACTTACCTTGAGCCAGGCCAGGGTACAGCATTGAAGAAGACAAACAAGGATCTCACCCTCATGGTACATTAAACAAATATTACATTCCAAATTTATCTAAAGCTATCTTAATTTCATATGACAGAAAGGAAAAATAAGTCAGTGAAAGAAAGTATTTGGGGAAGACGTTCTGTATAAGGTGGATTTGTGTACCTGCTAGAGCTAAATGGTAACCTTGAAGGTAAAAAGAAGACATAAATCTGTAGGGTTTAAAAAAACAAACAAACATAAAACCATAATATTACAATGATAAGAGATGATGTAGTTTTCCCACCTTGTTCCACAAATGCACAAATAAGACCTAGAGGCTGGGGTCTAGGTGGGAGCTGGGGCTGCTTCTCTGTCCCGGAGTCGGTCTGTGTGCCTGAATCGGGCCCATCAGCCGGGGGGAACTGTGACCCAAGGGCAGCACAGCCATGTGAGGGCAGCACAGCCATGTGAGGGCGGCGATCAGGGCAGCAGCACCAGCCACACCCTGTTTCTGGTCTCACATTTGACGGCTCAGGCCCCTCACAAGAGAAACTGTGCAACTTTTCCTTAGTAGATTAATGGATAATTCATTCCTTCTACTCATGAGAAAATAGTTACTGGAAAATGTAGAAATGCATTTGGTCTAATGCTGTTGAAAATGTTAAGAATTCATTGTGTTTTGCTCAAATGGAGTAAAGGGAGCAGGTACAGCATAGAATTTTGAATTATTTACTTGGCTCTTCACCAGCCATTTACTTAACAGGTTACAAAACTATGGAGGGAAAATGTTCCATAGTTACACAGTGAAACTGAGTTTGATGTTCTTTCTCATTTTTATTCTGTACACTTTCTTTCTCTTTCACATGTTTCATTCCATTGTTCTTGAGTGCCTCTGGTGTGGTGGCCACTGGGGACTTAGTGGTAGCCAAAGCAAAAGTGGTCTTAGGAACCTGATCTCAGGAAGTTTACTTCAGGTTTTAAAGACCACGTATTTGAAATCTGAAATAAGATCTATGAGGAGAAGAAAAAGGAAGCTATTTCTACAACACGTAGAACAAAGAGCCCCATGGCTGCGGTGGAAGTGGTGCTGAGCTAAGAACTGAAGAATGGGGCATGGCAGAGGCGTGACCGGAAGGGGGAGGGGGATGGAAGTGTTGTGGCAGTGAAGGTCTTGCTGAGGGTGTGGGTGTGGGGGTGAGGCAGAAGAGGCCCCAGGATAAATCCCAGGTTCCGGGCTTCTGTGACCAAGGGGACCGTGGCACCATTCCCAAAGGGAAGGTCAGGAGTGGGATAGGGAGGTTATGAGATGAGGCTGAGATGGAAATAGTAAAAAAAGTCAAATAGGCTGTTGGTTATAAATAAAGGTTTAGAACTCAAAAGGTTTGAGTCAGAGATTAGAAAGCGCATGTCACTGGTAATTGCTGTTTACTGTGACTTATACAGGAAGATTATTAATAGAAATGTATAGTTCTCTGAGATCCCTTAGAGCTCTTTCTAACGAGTTCAAAAAATGCCAAATTATGCTTCTTATCTGTAGCAAAAGCTAATCCTCAGTAAATGTGGATTTACCTGTATGTTTTTGTTAAATCTTTTGAGTATAACCTGTTCCAGTGCTTTTCTAACAAGTGTATCGGTTTTTACATATTATATCACTTTCAAGGGCAAAAAAAGATATTTTAGTAAACTTGAACATGTTAATCCTATGTTAAAATAATAGGCCTTCTAAATGTTTCTTTTCTCTAGATTTGATGTTGAATTTGTTCTCTCAGCACCTACTTCTGAATGGAATGGCAAAACAGGATACATTTCATCAGGTCTTCTTTCTGAATTTTTGAAAAGAAGTTCAGACAAATCCAAAGTTCTCATCTGCATTTGTGGACCAATGCCATTTACAGAGCAGGGAATAAGGTGAGTAGCAATGTGACAGAAAGAGTCCTTGAGACTGAAATGTAGATCTTCCGTAAGAAGCAGTTGACTTGGCTCTCAGTTCCTTCTGTTCATAGATACCTGCACTTTTTAAAAAAATCCCCTGAGGATATTTTTATTGATTGGAGATGGCAGGGGGAGAACAAGAGAAGCATCGATCAGTTACCACCCATACACATCCTGACCAGGGATTGAACCCACGACCTTTTTGGTGTACAGGACGATGCTCCAACCAACTGAGCCACCTAGTCAGGGCCAAATCTGCACTTTTAATAGTCTGTTACAGCCTAAGAAAATGACAGTTTTTACTCTTCACGCAGTTGAAGGGTTGGGAGCTAAGATTACGTGAAGAGGTAGATGTGGACACAAAAGTCAGATGCAGCCAGCTCTCGGTGTCTCTGCTAATCACTGGCAGTGTGGATACATCCTCAGGATCAGTGCCACAGTCTCAACTGGGACACTGGATTCAACCTCTTCTTCCACCAGAGCTTTATAACATACAATAGTTAATAAGCAGTGTTAATCTCATTGTAGCTTTCGATCTTTCTTCATGCTTTGCAACTGGGTGAAAATTAGTAAATAATACAGTGATTAAAAGCCAGACAGCAAGTCAGAAAGGCAGTACTAGAACATAATAAGCCAAAAAATGAGACTTTAAAATATTTGGTTAAATATAGTCACTGTTGGATTTCTAGATGATCTTAAAATATGAATGCTTTAAATGCCATGTTTTTCTTTGTTTGGTGTATGACTAAACCTGATATTTTCTAGATAATATCATCTATCACTATTTTATTTTTAATTTTAATTATGAAAAAGATTGACCGCAAAAATACATAGATGTTAAAAAGTGTTTTTTACCATGTTGAATTTAAAAGCTATTTTGATTAAATTTAAGTGTATTTCTGGATTTTCATACTTTCAGGAAACTGCACTTCCACTTAAGCTCTTTTAACTCAAAAATAGCTTTAATTACTATTAAACTTTTACTTTTTTAAAGTTCAAAGAAAACTATTAAAATTATAGTGAAGGCTAATAACATGGTTTGGAGTAAAATAATTTTTCAGAATAAAGGAGTAAAAGCTACGTTCTTCTACTGTATTGACACTTCTATTTTGGAAGTATCTTAATGTTTACTTTAGAGATTGCAGTATAATAATTCTTTTAAATGGTGGGAATCATAAACTCTTCCTCAAGAAAGAGGCTGATGTTAAGGCCACTCAGTCCACTTTCTGCTGATGGAGGAGGAGTCCCTTGTACAGTGTGGGAGTGGGTTGTTTTCCCCATGAATTATCGACTTCTTGGCATTCTTCATTTTGGTTCCATGCAAAACTTAGCCCACCCTCTCCCATACAGAGCCCCTGGACACGAGTAATTGAATAGCAGGTAGCCATGGTTCCAGTATTTCTGCACTTTTAGAATTGACTGTAATCTCTACAGCTTTATTCTCTCAGCTTTACCTCAGAGTTAACCTTTCTATCCTGCACTTGCTCGGATTGCTCGGGAGTGTTGTCAGTCAGCACGCATGATCCCTGCTGCCGCTCACCCTTAAACATGCTGCATAGGGTTACCTGTGAGACATAGCCTAATTCAAGTCAGTACCTGCAGTTCATAGCCCTCGTGAATTTCAACCAGGACTCTTATTTCTTTGATTTCCTGTCCTCACCCTCTTAATGGATGTGACGTATCTCTCTTACTTGGCAGGTACATGAGTCTCTTATGATATCATAGTTTTTTTCTGCCCTGAAAGATGACTCTTTCTCTGGGATACCTACTCCTAAGTGCCCCCCAAAGTTAATTTTAGTCTGCTGCACAAGTTGTAGTATAAGCATAACCACTCCAAACATGCTGTCCATATTTGGTGAAAATTTGTCAAATTTGTATGATATGACAACTCAGAAACATTTCTTTCATATAAATAAAAGCTCAAAACTATTTGGCCAGTAAAGTTTCTTTCATCCAGTAAATGCCCACCTTGTTTATCACAGAGATGAATGAGACAGGCTCTGCTCTCAAGGCCCAGCTGCCTCGTGATGGAAACAGACACACAGACCGATAACTGAAATGTGACCAGAGTATCGTAAATACTCTTAGTAGAGATGAGCACAAGGTGTTATGGAAATGCAGGGAGAGACCAGTTACTTTCACCCCGGGGTGCGTGTGGTGGAGATAACTCCACTTACCGTCAGAAAGGCCTGTCCTTTGATGAGGGCTAAAACGTTGCTAGTCAGAGGAGGCGGAGAAGAGTGTACAGGCAGGGCGAGAATGAGCAGATGCAACAGAGAGGCAGGTGTTCAGAAGACTGGACTGGTGCAGCTGGTGTGAAGCCACTTGCTGGGGGAGACAGGAGGCACAGCTGGAAAGGCAGGATGGGTCCAGACGGGGACAGGCGTGACTGCTGCCCCAGGTTTCCGTGCCGTACATCCTGGTCTTCGGTTGGGACACGTGTGTGTGCTCAGGAAGCTGCCAGTTTGGGTTTGAATTCCATCTCTACCACCTAGAATCATTTTATTGTCATTAGCTGTGGGTCCTAGGTTACTTAATCTTTCTAAGCTTTGTTGCACTCACCTGAGAAAGGAAATAATACGTGTGTGAAGTGCTTAGTACAGGGACTACATAGAGTAAGTACTAGATAAATGTTTCTTATGTTCAGGAGCATTTTAAACAGAGCCGTTTATAAGATGTGTCTTCACTTAGAGTGTTGTCCAAGTGTTTCTGTTTTCTGGTTCAGTGGAGAGAGTAAAGATGGAGTGCTGTGGGCGTCCCCTCCTTACTTTGAAAACTGGTGAATAGAGATTGGGGAACTCTAGCATTTGTTTTGCCTTTTCTATACGAGCTGTACTATAGGGCAACCACATAATAAATGAGAAGTTTTTCTTTATAGAGTTTCTCAGCTTATAAATGAAGAAAGAATGTGATAAAAGTAGAATATCACCAATTTCAGTCCCTAATTAACTGATAATGGATCTATATGTAGATCATTGATAGTTGTTAGCATTCAAAAAGAGAGGCAACCACAACTAGGTATTACGTGCCTCCTGATGAAAGAATACTACCTATGAAGCAGTCTTATCGAAAAGAATTTAACCTGTGTCTGGCCCATGCCCTCGATCCAAGTATTAAATTATGGGCAGTAAGAGAAGAGAGCCCGTATCGTTAACACATACTGCAGGGACACGGTGAAATGAGGACTGGGCGTGACTCAGACGGAGATGTCTGACTTGGTCAAATGAATTGAAGGACAAAGAGAGAGTTGGAGGGGAATCTTATGAAAGGATACCTGGAAGATTCATCAGCTAATCAGAGGATGTAGAGTTTAATCAGATCTTGATTGAAACAAACTTTTAAAAATTATGGCCTTTGTTTTCAATTGAAAATTTAAACACTGACTAGATATTTGATGACATTAAAGAATTATTGTTAATTTTTTAGAAACAATAATTGTGATTTTTTAAGTACTGTATTTATGATTGTAAACTTTGATTTTACTTCTTTATTTATAAACATTTTCCCTAAGAGACATTTGCTTTGTATTTGTTTTTCAGGTTGCTGCACGATCTTAACTTTTCCAAAGATGAGATCCATAGTTTTACTGGATGATGAAGAGCCGTCATTGTCTTTTACTCAGCTGTTTTATCTAAATTTGTGATTACTTAGGGTTTTTTAAGACAACTTTTTTATATACTGAAAGGTTAACTGGGCTCCAGGCTTCAGTTTCTCAAATGAAATCAAATGCTCCTTCAGTATAGGTAACTGTTGGCTTTACTTTATACCATAACTTACTTTACTACTGACTTTTGGCCAGGAAAGTCAGTCATGGCAGCAAACCCGTACAGGTGGTTTGTCACGAATCGTAAAGCTCCTTGCCGTTTACATCATATCACTGTTCCACGATGAGCTCCTGTGTTTTATGACTTGATGAAGTAAATGGTCATTTTGATCATGTTTCTATGCTGTAAAATGTCTTAGCAATACAGATTAAATTTTGCATTGCACTGTCAACTCAGGAAATGATCATGTATGTTCTTGTTAATATTAAAACATGGAATGTTATAACTTATTAAGTGATCTAAACATTTTCTGTGTGTGTGTGTGTGTGTGGCATTGATACAGAGTAGGATAAAAATATACTTATGTACTTTTTCATCCTTGTCCTAGAAATGTGTTTGAATGCAGCAACACTGGGTCTGTGTTGAAGGGAAACTTTTAAAGGCAACAGTAAAAGGTACTGGAGATGCCTCACACATGCCGCTTGACTCAGGTGTGTTAGAGAGTTTAAGAGAACCTTGAAAGCTGTGTTTATTCTTAGCCAAAATCAGAGGCTTCAGGAAAGATAATGAAAGCGTAGCATCTGGTCCCATGGCCCAAAGTAATCATTTGATGCTTTGCAGTGGGTTAAACTCTAATTCTTTTCGAGCCTGTCCAGACCAGCTGGGAAGATGAGGAACACTGTGTCCAGAGTGGTCCTCCCCTCTCTGGCTGCCTCCTTACAGCTGGCAGTGCAGCAGGGAGCCCACCTGTGCCCTGTGGGGGGCCGGGGGGGGCACTTAGTCTCCCTCCCTGCCGTGTGCAGCCTGCGAGTGCTTTCCCAGGCTGGGACTCAGAAAGGGTATCAGGAAAAGTCTGTGTGAGTTTTCATGAGGAAACTGTTGATGCAGAGGTGGCTACTGCATAAGCTCATGGATTTTTCCGTCTTGTTTAAGACAGCAGTGATCTCACAGAAATAGGGGGGTGGGGAGAGTCTCCAGTGTCCCTGTAAATGATTTTGTAACAGCTATGTCCTCACTGAATGATTGCACCCAAGAGGAACACAGTGTTAACATTGCTCAAATTGCTAACACCAGCTTATCAAGCTCCCTGTGGACAAGTGGCTAGTTGAACACTATAATCTTTTCCTGTGCCTTCCTCTTTTATATATATGTATTTTTTCATTGAATTTATTGGGGTGACACTGGTTAATAAAACTATTAGGTTTCAGGTGTGCAGTTCTGTAATACATCATCTGTATACTGTATTGTGCGTTCATCACCCAAAGTCGAGTCTCCATCCATCACCACTTATCCCCCTTTTACCCTCTTCTACCTGCTTCACCCCCCTTTCCCTCTGGTAGTGTCTGTGTCTATGAGGGGCCAGTTCCACCACATCATCATTCACCCAGGCAGCATCTAGCCGTCCTGGACTGGCACTGCTCCCTGGTGGCCATTCTGTAGCTTCACGCCTGCCAACTACCTCGTTTTTCTCCTCTGAGAGGGATTTTGTACTTCTGGACACTTTCTCATCTTTCCTAACCTCTTTCTTTTTTCTTTCTCCTCTAATCCTTTTCTAATTGCCTCAAACAAAATCTTCTGTTACTTTCTATACATATCTCTTCTTCATTCCTTTTCTTACATTTTAAAGCAAAAGAAAATGCTTAAGTCTCTTCTGGGTTATCTCATTCAGTCATGATTCTATCAACTTATATGTTAAGACTTTTCAAATTAAGAATCAGCTGAGTTTGTTTCTAGCATTCACTTACCTGCTGGATACCACCTTGATGTTCCTTCTCGAGCCCCTCGAACTCAACATGTCCCAAACTAAACTTTTATGATCATCTTTCCCCATGTCTCGCCCAACTCTTGAGTTCTGTATTTAATTCACTGGGACCACTTCCCCCTGACCAGCCTTTCTAGAGCCGTTAGGTACCAGCGTCTCCCTCTCCAATCCAATCTCTGTAGCAGATAAGTCACGCCCCCTCACCCCTCCACTGGGAGAGTGGTAGCCTCCTCGCTGGTCTTCCTGCGGCAGTCCTGATCTCACTGACACTCATTCTCCATCCCAGTGTGTCCTCGAATGCCTTAGAACATCCCTGAACAGAGCCGCAGTCTCCGTGGAACACAGCCACATACAGTGGGGCACGGTGGGAAGTATAGATTGTAAGTAACTATGGGCTTGAGCAAAGAGCTCAAAGACTCCTATATCACCTAATTGAGGTGAAGAAAAAATGATACTCAGAGTCACTTTTGCTTAGAATTCTGCTTACTTGGTTCTTTGTTTAAAAATGTGTTTACTATTAGTTTTCTATTGCTGCCAGGACAAATCATCACAAACCGAGGGCTTTAAAACAACACGCATTTATTACATAACATTTATGTAGCTTAGAAATGTGGGCACAGCCAAGCTCAGCTGGGTCCTCTGCTGAGGGACTCACAAGGCTGAAATCAGGCTGCCAGCTTGCCTGGGCATTTCTCAGGAGCCTGGGGGGAAGCTCATACTTCCAGGCTCCTTCGGGTTGTTGTTGGAACTCAGTTCCTTGCAGCTGTAGGCTGAGTCCCCCACTTCCTTGCTAGCTGTCATCTGGGGACCAGTCTTTGCTTGTAAGAGCAGCCCACATCCCTCTCAGGCTTCAAGTGTCTCTGAACCTCCCTTCTTTCTTGCTCCAGCTGGAGAAAGTTCACTGCTTTTAAGGCCTCACAAGATGAGATTGGGCCCACCCAGCTCACCTGGGATAATCTCCCGATCTTAGTGTCTGTAACCTTACAGCTGCAGAGTCCCTTGTGCCATTTAATATAACATTTTCAAAGGTTCGGGCATCAGGGTGTTGACATCTTGGGGGAGCCATTCTGTGTACCACAGTGTGTAAAGAACTGAGAGAAACTTGTCCAAGGTAAGAATTGGGCTTTGTCTAGATACCACTGTGGGCCCTCAGTGTTTACCTTACTATAACGGAGTTGTGAGACGGGCTTTTGGGCTCCAGAAGACAGGCATACCTCAGAGACAGAGCAGGGTCATTTCCAGACTGTAGATAAAGTGAGTGTTGCCGTAAAACAAGTTGCAATCTTTTTGCTGGTGGAGGGTCTTGCCTTCAGTTTGTAAAAAATTTCAACACCCATGAAGCACCATAAAGCTAAGTGCAGTAAAACAAGGCATGCCTGTATTCAGCGTCATCGTGCTGGTAAAGATGTGGCTGCAACTCCCCCTCTGGTCACATGAATTTGACCTACACTAGTTTGAGGCTGCATCTGTTGATAGCCACAGACCCCCACCTTTGGGCAGATGAAGCAGAGTCTGTTTGGTCTATAGTATTTACAACTGGGGCTAAGAGGTTAAAAAGGAAAAGTGAAACCTTAACCTGCCCCAGTCTGTTGGTAGCTTTCTGCTTTGGTTTTATTGTGAATTATCTTCGCCCAGGGTTGGCGGTGTGGCAGACTTCAAAAGCAATGCCAGTGATCTATGTAAATGCAAAAACATGTTTTCTTTCTTTGTTAACATTCTCTTCTGCTGCCCAATCCCCACTATGGGACAGAAGCCCTGCGTTGGGTGCAGCACACCAGTACCGGGCTGTAGAGTGAGGCAGTGGCTCCATACCATGGGAAGCAAGAGAGCGGACCTGAAGCTGCTGCCCCCCCGCCCCCAGCAAGTGCTCGGCTTTTAGAATGCCGTGTCACTTAGAGAGAAGCTTGCTATTGTTTATATCCCCAAGAACATTTATGTCCAAGCCTTTGGGGGGGGTGTATTTTTTCATTTCTCTTGAATGAATAATTAGAAATGAAATTGCTGGGTCCTGTGGTAACTGTATTTTTAACCCTATTCATTCTGTGTATATTTCTAGGTCAAATGCATATATGTATACTAGATAGAATCAGGCCTTTTGAATATATTACAAGGTCTGTCCAGAAGGTATCCAACCATGTAATGTGAAAAATAGAGATATTTATTGAAAAAGATATGAAATACAAGAAACATTGTACATAGGACAATGACACCTCAGTCCCCTTCAAAGTAGGCACCTTGGGACCTCACACAATTCTCCCAATTGCCATCAGCTGCCCCAACGTATTTTCCTGAATCTCATCAAAAATATTAGTCTGAAATCTCTCCCTTTCAAAGGTGATTTTAGTTTTGGGAAAAGCCAGAAGTCTCAGGGCACCAAATCTGGGCTGTAGGACAAATAAGTCACCTGGGTGATTTGATGTTTTGCCAAAAACCTGTGCACGAGTCGTGATGCATGAGTGGGCATGTTGTCATGATGAAGCTGCCAATCACCAGTTGCCCATAGCTGCAGCCTTCTGAATCATCCAAATAGTTTACACGGGGGAATGTTCAAGCTTAATGCAAAAATTGATGCAGATTTGTTGCTCTACTTGCTCAGTCATTTTGAATGAGATGGCCACATACTGCATGTGCTCACTCAATGGCGCCTACTGCCCCCGCTGACTAGTACAGTGAAGTCATCATTGTTCACGCATGTGCATTCCAGTCCATGCCTTTAGGCTGCCAGGTTACATCCATGTTGTGCAAATTATTCTTGTATTAACAATGGCCGGACTTTTTCCAGACAGACCTCATATTTCAAACTTTTAAGGAAATGCTAGATTTTTTTGTTTTCTTTTTATAAACTGGTTGTACAATTTTACATTCCTGTCAGCATTGTATAATACTTTGAATTATTCCACATCCTCACCAACTTTGAACTATTAATCTTTTGAATTTTAGTGTGTAGTGGTATCTGATTGGGGTTTTAATTTGCATTTGTGTGATGTCTCATGATGAACATACCATCATCATCGTCATCATCATCATGTGCTTACTGGCCATTGGTGTATTGTCTTTTTTGTAGGGTGCCTAGCTAAACCTTTTACTATTTTTAAACTGGATTGTTTTTCCTCTTATTGAATTATCAGCATCTTTCACATACTCCCTATGCAAGTCCTTTATCAGGTATGTTTCGTGAATATTTTCTGTAGTGTGACAGTAAATCGTATGTGTGCTTTCACAGCTATATATTAATGTGTAGGACATGAACAAGCTTAGAGGCACAAATCAATTTAGATTTGAGCAAAATAAAAATGTAAAATAAACAATAGTACATGAGGCGTTGGAATGTGAATGGCAAACCCTAGGAAAAGCATGGTCATGGCAGAGTGGAGAGGCCATCCTAGAGGGGGCCAGCCCGAGAGGCAGGCGGCTAATGACAAGCAGGACCGTGACAGGAAACACACTAGGTAATGAAAGTCCTGACTCTATCACCATGAAGGTAAATAGGGGCATCAGATCATTTCCGTGTTGGCGTACGGTCTGTCCATTGCTTTGTTGCCACTGGAGACTTAGAGGTAAACCTGAAAATGAACTGGCAATGTTCTCTCTCAAATTCAAAGGCCTTATGTTCTGGTTTAGGATTTTCTAATTAGCCGTCTCTGCCGGCGGTCATCAGAACAGTGAGGAGGGTGTTTTTATTGGAGTGTTTGCAGAGGCAGCCTGCAGCCTGCATAGACTTCATTACAGTTCTATTTCCCCATAGTTGGAGCATGTTGAGAAAAGCAGTTATTTGTGCTCTGCAATAGCTCTTTAAACATGTCTGAAGGAAAAGACTGCTGACATTTTCAGTGAAATACATTCAAATATTGGTTACGCGGAGGGTATCTCACTTTCTGAGCAAGTTAATGTCTTATTTATATAAGAATTGTCACAAGGCAATTCTCAGACTAGCCACATTCTTGTGCTATTTAGGAAAAAATTCACAAAAATCATCATTCATCATTACCATTCATATATTAAGTATGGTGTTTTTTAATATAGATACTTATATCTTTAAATCTTCAATTTACTATTGTAAACCTGTAATGAGGTCAGAATTCTGCACAATAAACTATTAGAAGAAGGGACACCCCCTCACCCAGTTAGGGTGAGGCAAAGGAACCAAACACCCAAAGACAGGATTCCCTGTACTCTGCTGGGATTCAGGAGGAGCAGAACAGTCAAAAGTAACCAGGGAAGCCCTGGCTGCTGTGGCTCAGTGAGTCGAGGGCTGGCCTGTGAATGGAAAGGTCACCAGTTTGGTTCCCAGTCAGGGCGCATGTCTAGGTTATGGGCCAGGTCCCCAGCTGGGGGCATACGAGAGGCGACCATTCATGTTTCTGTCACACATCGATGTTTCTTTCTCCCTCTCTTCCCTCCAAAAATAAATAAATAAACTTAAAAAAAGGAAAAGTGACCAAGGAAGATCTTGTCTGCTTGTGCAGTAACAAAGCCCCAGGGCTCTGCCCTGTTGTGCTGGGTGAGTCTGGAAAAACCACTGGTTGCCTGGAGCCCCACCGGGCTTGGTTGGCTGCGGAGGAAGGTCTTAGACTTTTGTTCTGCATGAGGTGTCCTGTGGGGTGGAGGGCAGCATTCTTGTGGGGTGGTGTTTTCAGCCCTAAAGTTTTCTCTTTTCTGTTCTCTTGGCCATGAAATCTTATGTAATAATAGCTAATATCTATATAGTGCTTTTCAATTGCCAAAGCAGCTTCCAACAGTCCTGCAGTGGTTAGCCGTAAAGGCTTAACTACCAGTCTCCACTGCGGAGCTCAGCCAGGCAGAGCCAGTTTCAGCAGGGGGAGACTGAACGTGGAGCTGGGAAGAGACAGCACTATGGCTCTGCCCGCTGGGTAACAGCCTCAGGGACGGCGTGGACCGGCCACTGACAAACTCAGTGAGATAGTATGAAGTTTCTATTTTGCAGCGAAGGCACAAAGAAGCTAAGCAAAGTGTCAGAAAGTGGTAGAGCCAGGGCTAGAACGGATTTTGGTCTGATGAACTTGCCCAAGGCCGCACACTTGGAAGGTGTGCTGCAGGGCTGCAGAGTCCTCCGTTCGCGTAGTGGGCCTCACTGCTCTGGGGAGCCCTGCACATTTTGTTTTCCAGTCTGAAATCAGAGAGCTCCGCATTATGGTCAGGTCCAGAAGCACTCTTACTTTATCCATACTTGTTTAAAAAATTACTGACAAGTGAGACAGCAAAGTAACGGCTGCTCTGGGAGGGGGGGGAAGAGAGAGTGTCCCTCACTAGCTGGGTGGTTTTGGGACACTGACTTACTCCCTGGGTGCTGTGGTTTCCTCCTCTGTGCAGTGGGGACAACGGGCTCCTGGCCCAGAGTAGGTGCCTAAGAAACATTAGCCACTAATGCTGTTTCAAAATCTTCTAGCTTTTTATATATTTATATTTGATGAGACCAAGAAGCTACACTTTTCAGAGAAAGCTTACACATTCTTTGTAAGTCCAGAAACATTGGGAATGATTAATTAATGGACAGTTTATGAACCATAGCCCTCTCCTACACCCACTGTGCATTACAGGTTCTTATATGCACCTTTCAAAGTTTTGACAAACATCAGGATTAGTATTTTTAGTTGAGTAATAAAGTAATTTGATGTCAGGGCTTCCTTATTCTTTTAATAAAAATCAAGTGTATCAGCCGTGGCCAGCATGGCTCAGTTGGTTGGAGTGCTGTTCCATAACCACAAGGCTGCAGGTTTGATGCCCAGTCAGGGCATATCCCTAGGTTGTGGGGCCCCAGGTGTGTACGGGAGGCAACCAGTTGATGTTTCTCCCTTCCTCTCTCCATTCCTTTCTCTGTAAAAGCAATGAAAACAAAATACCCTTGCATGAGGATTAAAAAAAAATAAAAAAATAAATCAAGTATTGCATATCAAACCTACAAAAAGGCAAAGAAAAAACAATGAACAGGCAAGTATTGCTTACCTAGGTTGAGAAACAAAGCATTTAAATGTCGCTGAAGGCTCCCGGGCCCTTCCCAGGGTCCCATTTTCCTCCGCACCAATCCCACAGTGACCAGCACCCTGAACCTTGTGTTCATCATCCCTGTGCTCTATACTTTAGTAAGGCACATAGTCCTAAAGTTCCAATATCCCCATGCAAATACAGCATTGACTTTCATGTCTTTAAACTTTACCGGAATGATACTGTTTATGGCTGGCTGCTCTTTGCTTTGTTACAATGGCATGGTTCGGGGGATAAACCCATGCTGATACATGTAGCACTTTTTCATTCCTTTTAACGGTGATATAGCATTGTATTATTATATGAATATATAAATATTTTCAAAAAATTAGTTCTATGGATGGACATTTAAATTGTTTCCAATTTTTACCATCCCCAAATGGTTAATATTCTTGTACATGTCACCTTGTGCATAGAGAAGAGAATTTTCTCTGGAAATTATACCTAGGAATAGAATTTCTAAATCATAGATGTGTACACCTTCAATATTACTAGAGATTTAAAAGACACACACACACAGCTAAACCTGTTTTCAAAATTGGTTGTGTTAATTTACCTGCTAAACTACCAGTGTATTAGAGTTCTCTTTATTCATACCCTGAAACTGCGTTTTATTGTTTGCCTTTAGAAATATTCCACATCTAAAGGGTATAAAAAGATCTCAATGTAACTTCAGTTTGCATTCCCTTGATGTGCTGGGCATGTACCTGTTTGTTCCCAGGTCTTTTCCCTCCTCTATCCTGAAGGGAACCCATCTCAGAAAAGACAGCACCCAGGTCCCTTGTCCACTGGCACCCTACGGTCAGCTAATGTGGCTGAAGCAGAGAAGCCAGAGTCTTTCTCCTTTGCCACTCTGTTTCTGGAGGAGCGTCCAGCAGTGCTTCTCTCCGCCATGTCTCAGCTCCGTTGTGGAGCCCCTGTCATGCCCACAGCTCTCCAACCAGTGCCCGCTGGGTGGCCCCAGGTCCTGGATTCAAGGAAGCACCGTCTCCTCTCTTTCCTTGTCAACTCAGAGGATCTCACAGTTATGTCTCTCGATTGTCTTGCCTTTGGGGATTCCAAAGCCTCTGTATTAAATCCCTGCATTGAAGACTGGATGTGAATATTCCTTTCCAGTCTGAACCCTAGCTGATACTTTCAACACAAATGAGATTCAGCTTCTTTTCTTGTTCTCTCTCCCCTCCCTCCCTCCCTCTCTCCTTCCTTCCTTTTTCTTTTGTTGCATTTAGATTTTCTGTGCTGTAAATTAAATGTGCATGTTTTTGTCTATTTTTTTTCCTACTGGGTTATCTTTTTTCATTGGTTTGTAGGAATTGTTTAAAATTTTTGAATATATATGAGTTGCAAATGTTTTATCCTGGTCAGTGGCTTGTCTTTTCACTTTTTAAGTGATTCATTTTAATGCTCAGACATGCTTATTTAAATGTAATTAGGTGAGATATCAAGCTTTCCTTTGTGGCTTGTGTTTTTCATATCACTGAAGAATCTTTTCCCACCAGGGATAAAAAAGATACACTGATGTTTTGTTTTTTAACTTTTTAAGCTTTTGTTTTTCACATTTGACATTCACCTCTTTTTCTATGTCAGGTATTTAGCGGACCTGAAATGAATGGTCACATATGGTGTAATGCACAGATACGGTTGTTTTTTTCTTTCATTCGGGAAACCAGTTATCCAGAATCAGTGGGGTGCTCTGGAGCTGCCTCCTGGGAGCCCACTGTTAAATTCTCAGGAATTTTGTTAGCTGGTTGTTAAACATGTTACTAGCTTATGTCAGTGCGGTGAGAATGTTTACACCGTAGAAATGGGCGAATGCTACAATTGAACTCCTTCTCTGACCCCGGGAACTGGTTGTTTAACACCTTAGCAGGGCACTGCACAGAGCTTTTATCCAGAACCTTCCTGTACACTGCGGTTTTTCAAACTGGAGGTCACAACTGTGTGGTGATGATGAAATCGATTTTGTAGGCTGCGGCAGTTCTGTGGGTTTCCCTTTTTAATAAAATGAGCCTGGGTAGAAAATACCAGAATGCATTACACATGTTAATTTTAACTACAGGAAAGTCTGGAGAGCTGGTAGGCTGAGGATTTTTACTCCTGAAGTTCTTCAAAATTGTCATGTCTGTAGTTGGTTCTTTCCTATACAAGGTGTAAGACAAAGCTGTGATTGAATTACACTGGCTTTCTTTGGGGAACCCAGTGGTTTACACTGGATCACTGGGGAATTACAGCTCTACAATATTCATCCTTCCTATCCTCTAGCGTGCTGTACACAGCAGGTCTTCACATTCCGTTGTTTTGTTTGTTGTCATTTTGTTATAACGTTGATGAAATGCCATAGGAACTTAACTCTTTTTTAAATCAATTACCCTAGCCCTGGCTGGTGTAGCTCGATGGATTGAGTGAGGGCTTGTGAACCAGAGGGTTGTGGGTTCAATTCCCAGTCAGGGCACATACCTGGGTTGTGGGCCAGGTCCCCAGTAGGGGGCACGTGAGAGGCACCTACACACTGATGTTTCTCTCCCTGTCTTTCTCCTTCTCTTCCCCTCTCTCTAAAAAATAAGTAAATAAAGTATTTTAAAAAGTCAATTATCCTATAGTAAAATTGATTTTGTTTCACTGTACATTGTTTTGCTTAAAGTCACAGAACCCGTCAAAGAAGTTAAGTAAGGACTTATTATGTCTCCACTTATATAGAATTTCTTTAATATCTTTTAATAAAGTTTTATAATTTCCTTGATAAAAATGTGTACTTTTCATTCGATCTATTTTTAGTACTTTGTATTTTGTTGCTATTGTATATGATATGCTTAAAAATTATACATATATGTATATTTTGGTCTGTAGGAATACAACTGATTTTATATATTTATCTTATGTTCAGTATACATTCTGACCTCAGTTATCAATGCTAATAATTGGTCTATTTTTCTCTTGAATTTTCTATTTAGATCATGAATGCTGTCTATGAATAATGTTGATTTTGTTTCTTCCTTTAAAATTGTTACACCTGTAACTTCTCTTTTCTTTTTTTCTATATTGGAAGTTAACCCCTTTCAACTCCCCACAAAGAGTAACAGTGAAAAGTCATTATCGTACTCTTAATTTTAAAGGAATGCATCTAATGTTTCACCATTAAATAGGATATTTGCTTTAGTTTTACAAATTTGATTGGTTAGGGAAGGTTTTGTTTTTTTTACTTTTAGTTTGAAAAGTATTTTAAACAATTTTTAATGGTGTTGATTTTATCAAATATTTTTAATTCTATTTTCTATATTAAGTATGATTTTACTGATGTGTTCAGACTTATTGGGTTGAGGAAATATCTATGTATTCAAGTTTGCAAAGAAATATGCAACGTTGTTTAAATCATTAATTTTTAATTGTTTTGCATATATTGAGATGACTTTATTGTTTTTTTCTTTTAATCAGCTAATATGATAATAGGTAAATATAGACATAGATAAAAACAATATATTTTTCTAAACGTGATTCATACTTATATTCTTGGACTAAACCCAATGAGTCAAAATTATTATTGTTTTTCAATAATTAAATTTTCTTTGGTTATATTTAGGATGCTTTTATCAGTATTCATTAAGTGAGATTAGCATGTTATTCTTATTTTTAAATCAAAGTAGTACCTGGTTTTGCTATCAGAGTAATACCAGTCATATAACATGTATTTTGGAGTGGGTAATTCTTCACCTTTTTCTATTTTAAGGTAAAATTCCTATATGAGAGAAATCTTTTCCTTCAGCAGTTGGTAGATATCATTTGTAAAACTGTTCATCACCCTTCCTCTGATCCCATGGGCAGGTTTTTATATTCCTGATTGATTACCTTTAATATTTTTAAGTCTTTCTGGGGTTGTCTTAGCCTGTTTGGTCTGCTGTTCCAGAGTACCACAGCCTGGGTAGTTTATGAACAAAAGAAACATATTTCTCCCAATTCTGGAAGCTGGAAGTCCAAGATCAAGGCACTGGCATGGTCCCATTCTGGTCAAGGGCCTCTTCCTGGTTCACAGGTGACACCTGGCTGTGTCCTCACATGTGGAAGGGGCCAGAGATGTCTCTGGGCCTTTTTTGTAATGGCACGAATCCCACTCCTGAGGATTCCACTCACACGTCAGCATCTCCCGAGGGCCTCACCTAATACCATTCCCTCTGAGTGTTAGGATTTCAATATACTTTATGGATTTGGGGGTCATGAGGGTCCCATAATTTAGACTATGGCTGGGATTTTGTGATTATTTTTTACCTTTGAGTCATATATTTAACTAGAATAGGATTTGTTTTTATCTAACTTTTCTAATTTACTGGAAAAATTTGCTCATAGTATTTTGTTTTTTGTATTGCTTCTATATCTGTAGGTAAGGCCACTTTTTCATTCCTATTCCTTACTAGTTCTCTCATCAGTCTTTTCAAAGCTTTGGCTACTTTATTAGTTATTTTAAAGAATGAATTTCTAGTTTGCTCATCCTCTCCAGTGTATTTTTGTTTCCAGTCTCATTATTTTTACTCTTACATCTATTATCTACTAACTGTGGTGGCTTGCTGTGCCTTCTTTTCTTCCTGGGACTAGGGAGCAAAGGTTGAGAGGAGGAAGAAGAAAATGTACTATTTTTTAAATGAAATGAAGCCCAGAAAAATTGGGACTGGAACTTCCTTCGACAAGTGCTAGACTCGAGTTGTTCTTTAGAGGAAAACTTTTGAAACTCTTTGTCTGAACTCTTTGCAAAGCCCTAGAAGGTGTGTTTTATTGAGGAGAACATCTTCAGAGACTATTAATGTTTTTGTTGCATAATGAATTTCTATGAATCTTAGAGGCAAAGGAAAAGGATTTTCTTTTTTTATTTTATGGTGTGGTTCACTGCAGAGCTCATCATGCTGCATTACGTCGTGGCAGTCAAGGAAGAAGAAAATAAGAAAACAATGACTATAATTTATTTCTAAATCACAGTCCATGGGCTGAACTCTTCTAGTATCTGGCCTTTTGCCTAGCTGAAGAGCTCCTACCTGCACATAGCCCATCATCACCCACACACAAATGGCAGGATTTCCCTGCCTCAAGTATCTGCAAGCGCTCAAGTGGTCTGGAAGTACTGGGGAGAGTTGGTTCACATATGTCTACATTGTCACTCACCAACATGGTCCCTTTGGTAATTCAATTTCTGATGTCCTCTGAGCTGACTTTGGGCTGATTCTTGCGTCCCTCAGTGTAATGGAATTTATTTTTAAATCCAGAAGCTCCTAGTTTAATGTGTGTGAACAAGTCAACCAACAATTATGGTGCATTCCAATAAATGCCACATTAGAAATAGGCAAATGTCGCCCTGAGATTAGAAGTAGAAAAAGAACCCTTCATTCATCCTTCAGGAGTTGTAACAACGTTCCTGGAGGAAGAATTGAAGTTTAGGTGATCAAGCCGATGGAATCTTTCAAAATGGATGTGGATGGGTAAGGAGTTAATTCTAGACTGGTGATGGGATTGGTGGGCTGTGCAGAGGCAGTGAGGCCAGGCCCACAAAAAAGCCCCTGTTCCCACCAAAGCACTCTAGAAGTGAGAAGAGCAGGAGAAGAGGGGAGGGGTAGTAGTGAAACATACCTTTCTTAATTGGAAGGGCTGGTAGAGTCTTCTAGCACAGAAGAGGCTGACTGCCTCCCAGATGTCACCCCAAGGAAGAAAAAAGCCACTGACATCACCAGAGCCACTCCAAGAAGAGCCATCTGCTCCCACTGACTGGTTTGCCACTTGCTTGAGCTTTCAAATGACTTATTTAGAGATAATATTTCTCTCTCTCTCTCTCTCTCTCTCTCTCTCTCTCTCTCTCTTTCTCTGAACTATGCCATTTGCTGACCTACATAGTCATTTCCAGAAAAACAGCTAAGTGAGACTGGGGTAGTTGGGGTTGGTTTGGGCTGTAAAAGCCAGGCCTTAGGACATGAAAAGAGGACAAAATTCACACTGGTTTACCAGCAGGCTGACCCCACCATGTGCTTAAGGTAGAGCAGAGGGCCTAAACTTCAAAGCTATTGCCATAAGAAATATGAGGACATTGTACTAGAATTTCTTACATTAACATCAGCCTATGTAAAGATCATAATCTGGCCCTAGATGCAAGGTTGGTAAATGGGGACCAAGTCCCTAATCCAAAGTGTTTCTGGGGCAGAGGAGCTGCCCCCAGCAGCCTGAGGCAACCCCATCGCAGGAACAACTGAGGTTGCAATGCATTCTCACAGACAGCATCTCATTCACTGATTGCTCAATAAACCCTGTGAGCTGCACTGTATCAGCACTTTGCAATTGAGAAATAGATGCTGGGGGAAGTTACATACCTAACCAAGTTCCTCTGTGTGTAATATTCAGAACTCACACTCAGGTCTTTCGACGCCTGAGCCCATGCTGCTTTCCCTACCCCAAACTGTGTGGCCTTGGGTAACTCACAAACCTCTCTTCACCTCAGCTGAGAGGATGGAATTGGGGCAGGAAGTCTGGTCCTCTAAAGTCTGTCATACTGAGTGGGGTGCCAGTCAGGGGAAGCCTAGTGCGAGTCCAGAGAGAGGGCAGGGTCGGCCGTTAGAAGAGCTCAGGTTGAGCCAATCAGCTGAGCTCGTAGCCCTTGTATTCCTTCTTCTGAGGTCAGAGTCGGAGCAGGTGGGATGCACAGGTGGGGATGAAATGGTCCCAGATGGCAGAGTACAGGACTAGGGAGAGGGCAGATAGTTACAGCAGAACTTTGCTTTTTGTACCTCAGCGTAACATTTATTCTCATGCTGCTTGGTGACCTTGAGAAAACTATTTTACTTCATTATATCTCTAGCTCTGAGATTACCTGGATATGTGAATGCCTGTTCTGTGAGGAGGTAGAGATGGTCCTTATCCTCAAGGCACTTACTTTAGAGGGGAATTAATGGATTTAAAAGGACTCTGTATAAGGCAGAATGTTGACAAAAGTTTTAAGGTACTCATTTTTTGTTTATGAAAACACAGAAGAGGGAGATGTTTTAGATGATGAGCACTGAAGAGGATTTTTGGATGGATCTGGTGTTTCAGCTGACCTTTGTTAGAGAGGATTGTGATGGGCAGGGCTGGGGACAGGCTGAGAGCAAGCTCAGAGCCTAGAAGGGCTGGGTGTACAGTTTGCCGCCTCCGTGAAGGTGAGTATGGCAGGTGAGGTCTGTGGCCAGGTCATGGAGGGTCTCAATGTGTCAGGATAAGTAAGGAGTTTGGATGTAACCATAAGGGCAGCAGAAGCATTTTGGATGTTTTCCAGAAGGGAAACGGCATGAGAAGAAAATAATTCATGATCAGTGATACTCTTTCAGAGAAGATCCAGTGATTTAGAACATAAGGTAGGTAACCAATGCATTCAAATCATTTCTAACAGGTGATGGCTAATTTTATGTGTCAACTTTGCTAGGCTATAGCACCCAGCTGTTTGGTCAAACATGAGATGTTGCAGTGAAGGTATTTTTAAAATGTGATTAACATTTTCAATCATAGCAATGCAGATTGCCCTCCATGGTGTGGGTGGGTCTCATCTAATCAGTGGAAGACCTTAAGAGTAAAGACTGAGGTTTCCTGAAGGAGAAGGAATTCTGCCTCATAGACTGCAACATAGAAACCTTGCCTGAATTTCTAGCCCGCTGGCCTGCTCCACAAACTGTGTAAGCTAGTTCCTTAAAATAAGTGTTGGCAAAGGCAGTTCAGTGTACACAGCCTTTCAACCCCAATTTGGCCTCATAAGATAAAGGGCCCAGATAGCCTATGCCTGATTTACCATCTTGTGTAGAAACCTTTCCCTGTCTCAGGCTCAGTGAGTGGTCCTTTGTTCTGCATAAGCATGTATGTCAGTGGCCCTCAGGCACATGCCCTGCCTTCAATATTTTAGACTGCACAGGGGAAGGGCTGGGTCCCTCTACTGAGGCAGGAGAAAGGTTCTTATAGGCCAATTGTTTTGCATCAGTTGTGGTGGGGGAGGATCAGCGAGCCATGAGGGACTGATGCAAACTATTGGAGCTAATCTTGTTCTATCTTTTTTCTATGTGAGTAAAGACTTATTCCATCCAGTGATTAGCTGTGTTGTGTTTTCCTTGGCCACTCCATTACCAAGATGCTGTAGACAGAAGCATCTGGAGTCCTCCCATGGGACCGGTAACTGGTACATAGTCCTTGGCTTGACAATCTTTCTCTCCATTTACAAATATAGATAGATACATAGAGGTGTGGAGAAACAAGTATGCAATGGTACCTTGGTACTCATTGTTAATTCATTCCAGGACTCATGATGAGTGCCAAAACCGAGCAAGGGACAAGTGATGAAGTGTTTTCTCTTGCGGGGAGGTGTTGTGACTCATACAAGTTTTAGCAAGTGTGATGAGTTGCAAGCAAGCACAGAGCGCCGAAACATTTTTTTCTTGTCAAATGCAGTGAGTACAGGGTTTGGCAAGTTCTGAAGCCGACGTGTACCGAGGTATGACTGTGTGTTTATAAATATACACTCACCTATTTCTATCTACCTGTCTGTATATCTCCTATTGGTTCTATTTCTCGGAAAAACCCTAATATGTACCCCAAATGTTTCCAAAGGTATTTTCAGAAGACTAAGCACCCACATTCAATACAATCTAGCTTTACATTTCATAAGTTTAAGTGATTTTTTTAAGGGAGTGAAGGTACCTTCCATGGATTTTTGACCACTTCCCTTATTTCCTCCCTATCTATCGCTTACTGTCCCAGGTCACTTCGCCCCCGTCTGATGATCCCTAAAGCAAATACATTAAAAGAGTAGAAATGGTGGGTGCAGCAGAGACTGGCCTCTGGAATCTGAGAATAAGGCTGGTCTGCAGTTGGTACCAATGAGCATCGATGTGGCCCACACTGCTGCTCGTTCTGCCTTGAGACTTAGATAGCACGTGTGTGTACGAATGAGGCGGCGTCGCGGAAGGAAACAGAAGGTTTGGGAGTAGAATGTGATTAAACCAGGAAAAGCAGAGATCTTGAAGCTGAGAGAAAGCTTTGGTGATGGCAATAGGGAGGGAGAGGAAGGGAAGGATCACGTCCTCCGAGGCTGACAAGCCAGGGCCCTAAGGAGGACTGACTGCCGGCCTCTGACGCGGCGCTGTCCCGGCCACACGCAGACTCTCTGCCTGAGGCTCCTCCGTGGCCTGGAAGACAGGCTTCCGCCTCTTGGAGCCCAGTTTTCTTGTCTGCTACAGGACAGGGTTGGGCCACATGATCTCTGAATTCTTTTCCAGTTTGGTCTTCTGTGAGTCTATAATTTGTTTTGTCAATTCAGCTCTGTGATTTGAAAGATAATGAGATGATATTCCGATGGATTTGGATGCTTATTTAGTAAATTAAAATAGTCATGTTTGGGTATGCAAGTTCATCTTTGTGGGCTTTGTTTATTGTGGACAATTTCCCTCTCAAATCACTTCCAAGCATACTTATCAAATCACCTGACGAGGCCCACTCATCCTTTCTTCAGCACATCACAAAGTGGCGTCTGAGGTTTGCACAGTCTCTGTTGGGAATGGGGATCCCTCCCCTTAACAAGTAAGGAAAACAGCTTTCAAAGGCTATAAATAATACATAATAAAAATGTAGGCAATACAGAACGGTATAAACAAAAAGGAAAAATGGCTAAAATCCCAGCACTCAAAAAATAAAACATTATAATATATTTATCTTATATTTTAAAAAGAGTTATTGGTATAAAAAGGTTAGGATGTTTGCTGTCTTAACCCAGAGTTGTACCATTCATGTCTAAAAAGGCTGAAAACACGAAAACTGACACGATGGAGAATTCCGACTCTCCAAAGAGACTGTGCAAAACTGTAAGTGAAACAGATGACCAAAGCTATGCTGCCCTCACTTCGCAGGTGTTAGTAACTTGTCAGGTGGGCCCTACTTCACAGGAACTTCAGATAATACAGAGAATCAACTCAGTTGTCACTCTCTGTCGCCACTTTCAAGCCAATTTTGAGGCCAATATCTCAGAGTTTAAAGAAGAATTTAATTGTTGGATTGTTCTTAATTTCAATGTCTCTGGTTATATTTTGTTTGCTTTTTCTTTTGTTGATTATGTTCCAGTTAAAGGTGAGATCATATGATATTTGCCCCACACCGCCTGGCTTATTTCACTTAGCATAATGCTCTCCAGGAGAAGGGTTTTCAGGAACTACTATACAGGACACATGGACAAAACCAAGGGGGAGGGTGGAAGCAAGGGAGGAAGGTAGGTTTGGCTGGGGTGGGGGGAAAATGCAGACAACTGTAATTGAACAAAAAGTAATTTTAAAAAATAATTTTTTAAAGAAGAATTTAATTGAATATTTTTTAAGTGTTGACTTCAAGAGTTCTTTATATACAAAAAATTATGTGTCACAACTTTTGGAACTGGAAATGAAGACTTCGTAATTGGGACTCAGTCCTGTAACCAGAGGAGCACAAACAGTAACCGGGTGACAAACACCGCCTTTAACAATTTGACAGTCATTCACTGCATGGCTGAATGACGGTGGGAGGAAACGTAAGCAGAGGAAGCCACGGCAGCACCAGCTTCCAGAGTGTGGCAACTCGGTGTGGTGCGTGCGGAGCAAGCGGCAGACGTGCAAATGGAGGTAACATCTCATTGTACTTCTGCCTTGCAAATGGATTCATCTGCAGACATGGCTAGACTCGCTTTTGTGCCTGCATTCACCTGGTCCCAGCACCAATAAACACAAAGAAGGGGTCTTCTACGTGACTGTTCAGCAACAACCACAGTGGCACTGAAATATTCAGTGTTGAAAAGCTCTTTTGAATCTTATGGTTTATCCTTGTGACAAGTGTGTTGACATTTTACTGAAGATCCAAAAGCAACAGTGGGTAGAACCACTGGTGCCTTAATACAGATCTAGGTAACTGCCCTGCACCAGCAATGGTATTCTTCAATGCCACACATGCCCAGAAAAAAAAAAATAAGCCAATTTCACTTAAGAAAGCAGACACATCTTGTGTGAGAAAATGGTAAGTATACATAAAACATTTCTATTGTGTACTGAAGGAAAACAGTTGTTTGAAGAAAAAACACTTTAAGTTACAAGCTGAGCTTGCTGTTTAATTTCTAGAAGACCACATATAAGAAACATACAAATAACAAGTGACATACAAACTATGGTTATTCAGACAGGTTTATTTTGCAGACTTTATCTGGAAAATTACAAAGTAACCTGTCACTGCCAGGTCTGACATTTTTTTCTAATTTTGCTAATCTTGTATTTATTTAATTCACCATTTTTGCTAAGTTTTAACCTTAAAGAAACTAGAATCTTGAAAAACTTGTATCTTCTACTGCCAGTTTGACAGCTTCTCAATACCTAATGATATTTTTATGAGATCAATGCAGATATTAATCATTGTGAATTTTTGATACTGCATAACTTTTGATATCAACCTTTGGAAAATCTGCACAACTTAGTGAACTAATATTTGCCAATATGTGCTCTGGTGAAAACATGCATGAACAAAAGATCCATTTAAAGTGCAAGATATCCCAGTGGATTTTACTGTTATGGAGTATTAAAGTTCATTGACATTACTTCAAATTCAAGAAACTAACACTGTTGAATTTGCATATTGTGTTGAAGAAGGCAGTCCAAGTCACTGAAGGGCTCTGTAAATGCTGCTCTCATGTAAAGAAAAGGGAACACTTGTGCCCTGTTTGTGGGCATGTGAATTGGTGCAGCTGCTGTTGAAAACGGCATGTTTCTCAAAAAATTAAAAATAGAACTACCCTATTATCTAGCAACCCACTTCTGAGTATATGTCCAAAGGAAATGAAAACAGGAGCTCAAAGAGGTGTCTACACTCCTGTGTTTACTGCAGCTTTATTCACAGTAGCCAAGATATGGAAACAATCCAGGGTCCACCAATGTGTATGTAAATAAAGGAGATCAACATCTATGTATGTATATACATGTATATGCATATGGTTGTTATTCAATCATGAGAAAGAAGGGAATCTTGCCATTTGCAAAAACATGGATGGACCTTGAGGACATTATGCTAAGTAAGAAAGAAAAAGCCACACAGAGAAAGATAAATACTGCCATGTATCACTTATCTGTGGGATCTAAACAAAAAGTCAACTCCGAGAAGCACAGAGTAGAAGAGTAGTTGCCGGTGGCTGGGGGTGGAGGGAAATAGGGAGAGGTTGGCAAGTGGGTACAAACTTTCAGCTATAAGATGTTTAAAGTCTAAGAATCTAATGTAAAACATGGTGACTATAGTTTATTACATTGTATTGTATAATTGAAATTTGCTAAGAGATTACAATATGTATGTTCTCACCAAAACGAAGGAAGGAAGGAAGGAAGGAAGGAAGGAAGGAAGGAGGAAGGAGGAAGGGGGAAGGGAGGGAGGGAGGGAGGGAGGGAGGGAGGGAAGGAGGGAGGGAGTGGGGAGGGAAGAAGGAAGGAAGGAAACGTGAGGTGACAGTATGTTCACTAACTAGGTGGGAGGGATCCTTTCACAATGTCTATCAAATCACCACCATGTATACTTAAAATATCTTAATATTTTGTCAATTAATACCTCAATAAAGCTTAAAATGCTCTTTTGTTTTCCAACTATATACCTCTGTGAAGTTTGAATTTTTTCTACCAAACGGCATATTGAAGCAGATCACATGCAAAATATGAGAATCTTTAAGCAAGACAGTAGGGCAAAAATGTAGAACAATGCCACTCTTGGAACTAAATCTCTTTGTTTTAGAAAATATATTTTTGATAAGTATATGTATGTTATTTATATGAATATGTAATGGGCTTATTGTTATTTCTAAATCAATTAATAAATATATATTTTAAGTTATTGGCTTTAGTTTCTAATATGATAAATATTGATAAATATAATCCACAAAAACAAAGTTCTTTAGGATTTTCAATAATTTTTAAAAGACTAAAGGACTTCTGAGACCAAAATATTGAGAACCACTGATCTAAAGTAAACCCTAGTTTATGCAGTTTATTTAATTGATGCCTTGACTGAAATTATCTATTACATTTACCTTGTTTATTAAAAAGTTGTTCTCTGCTAATGAAGCAAAATTTAGTGTATCCCTTATCATAAAAGAATATCTGTGTAAATGATTATGTTGATTTTTCATTTAAATGTATGGTTCAATAGTATCTCTAGTTTTTTGTTTTCTTTTTAAAGAATTTGAAGTCAAAACTTATATTTTCATCTCCTATTACCCTTTCTTTACTTTTAATACCAACTTAGCAAAAAGGGGAACAATAGGCCCATTTGACCAAAACAGTTCAATTACTATATTCCACATTAAATGTGCATTCCTGTTGGATCGTAGACAAACATTTCTTTTTACCTCACATTTTAAATTAGCCTTTATTTATTTCTTTAGAAAGTCTGAATGTAAATTATTCACTGGGCTTCTCCAGAAGACAGTACTGTCATTTAGGGATATGTTTATATCTTAAATTTGTTAGCACACAGTCTGTGGTTTATGGATAGATAGGTTTTGTTCCCTGGCAGTTAGCAAAGTTGCCAGCAAATCCGTCACACTCAGTAAATGTTCGTTGCATAACTGCATAATTGACCAAATGAACGATGGATGAATGAGCAAATGGATGAATGAATGGATTTCTTGATCAAAAGATCGTATTTAGCCATGTGTATATTATAAGACAAATGAGAATCAAAAAGGAGGCTTTACATGCATGTGCCCCGTCAAGCAGCTTTGGTTCAGAGCTTTCTTTCCCTTCCCACACGTGGACTGGCCTCACAGCCTGAGCCTGAGCCCTTTCTTTCAACAGACTTCTTTTATATCCTCCCTTAGCCTGGACTTCCCAGTGAGGCCTGCTTTTGTCTGACTCTGCCAGGATTGCTGCCATGGCCCATTGCCCCCAATGCTGGGCTTTTCTTGGAAGCAGCACACTTGAGATAAAGGGGATGGGGGTCTCCATGTACCAAAGCCTCTTTTCCCAGCACCTGCCTGCCACAAGGGACCAGCTCTCTGGACCTAAATCCAGGCTTTTCACAGACTGCCTCCGCTTTCCCAGTAGGCCACATCTGGCTGCATCTTCAGAGGAGCCGTCCTACCTACAGAACAAAATTTCTACATCCAGAGCAAGTGAAACACATGACTTTCACACACGGCTGTTCCACGAGGTACATTTGCACCTGTAAGTAAATATCAAAGGTGATCAGAAGTCTAAGAAGAACATCCTTTCAGAAAAGAAATTCCTCAGAACAAAAGAGAAGGTGGGGAGAAAAAAGTTCAAAATGGGAATAAACATTTCTGGATGATGTTATAAATGGTGTGTAATTGGGAAAAGGCACCTTGTTTAAAAGGATCAATAAATCTTTTCTGTCTTATGTGCACTCTTTAGACACCATGAAGGCAACTGGGAAGTTTGCCTCCTGGAAGCACATAATCTTTGGCTGTAGTTTGTTCAATAGAAGCAGGTAATTATTATACATTTGAATTAGTCACCCCATACTGTCTGCACCTTCAAATCACTTCAAATTGGATCCATTGCAAATCTTTCTTTTTCCCGTTTAAACCATAATACCTGGTGTTTAGATGTGTTTAATTTCCTATGACTTTTAATGAGCACAATGTTCTTCAGAGTTGGAATAAAGGAAAAATAGTCTTAAATAAGCCCTGCAGGCTTAAGAAATCACACAAAACTGTTATGCCCTAGAGACAAACCCCAGTCCTTGTGGAAGAAATATACTATGATAGGTATCTTTCACACACTTTATCCACCATATTTTTTTTTGCATAGAAAAATCTCAGTAAATCAAATTAGGCTTGAAAAAGTGGGTGTTCTTTATCATTTGGGAAGACCCTGGAATTTCTGCATTTGCCCCGGAGAATAGGCACCCATCCATGCTGGTGCCTGGGGCGTGGGCCACCCAGGCCGCTGGCGGGTGTGAGTCCTCTAGTCAATAAGCTTCACAAAGGCCATGAGAATAAGAAGAAATCCCATGGACTGGGGGGAATTATTTGCAAATCACATGACCGATGATGAACTTGTATGCAGAATGTAAAAAAAACCTCTCAAAACTAAAAAATATCTAAACACTCTATTTAAAAAGTGGGCAAAAAATTTCACCAAGCCTATCACCAAAGAAAATGCATGGAGAACAAATAAGCACATGAAAAAGACATTCAACATAAGTCATTAGAAAAATGCAAATGAAAACACAGTGCGATACCACTGCGCCTCTACTAGAAGGGCTAAAATGAAAAAGACCGACTGTACCAGGTATTGGCGCGTGTGGGGGGAGTCAGAACTCTCATACACTGCTGATGGGCATATAAGTGATACAACACTTTGTAAAAGTTGACAGTTTCTTGGAAAATAAAAGCATGCATTTACTATATGATCCCACCATCTACTGTCTTAAGTATTTACCCAAGAGAAATGAAAGCATGTATCCACACAAATATTTCTAAACAAATATTCATAGCAGCTTCATTCATAATGGCTCCAAACTGGAAACAACCCAAAAGTCCATCAACAGGTGAATGGATAAACAACTCAGCAATGGGAAATACATTTGTTGAGTGAAAGAAGCCAGACAAAAAGCACACATTACTGTAGGATTCTATTTTTCAGAAAGTATTAGAAGAAAGGTGGTACACTTAAACTGAACCAAGTTCAGAAGATGCTGGAAGCACCTCAATTGGAAGAAACATTTGCAGGTTTGTGGTGCTTTCAAGTCAAGGGGAAGTGAAATCCCAAAGGCAGGGAGCCAGGAATGCAATGCTGTTCATCAGTTGCTAAAGAAGAAAGCAGATGCAAGAGGAAAAAAAATAAATACCATAGACAGTCATCTTCAAATAGTTCTTCAGATAGTAGAACATATAGCTGAAGGAAAGGTAGAAGGACATCAAGGTCAAAGTCAAGTCTTGGTCCAGAAATTTTCAGCCTCACTCACATTCTTATGACTGAAGATGCAGCCATCAATCAGCAGTAACTCTTTTTATGGCTCTAGAAGGAAACAAAGTCAAAGTCATTCAGGGGGTTGAGGGAAATCCTACAGAGTTCAGAGATCTAGGTCACAAAGCAGAAGAAGAAGGTCCAGATCAAGACCTCATCCGTGTTTCCATAGTCAAAGAGGTGAAAGGTCCAGTTACAGAAGAACACAAAGTTCATCTCGGGACAGAGAACAATGTAAAGGCAGACATAAGGAGAAAAAAGAAAGGGAGAAGGAGAAACCAAGGACGAGGAATTACACAACATCAAACTCAGAGAATCTGGAAACAACAAAGCTGGATTAGAACATCTGCCCGCAGCTGAACAAGCCGGAGCTAGACTACAGCTAGTTCTTGAAGCTGCTTCAAAAGCTGAAGAAGCATTGAAAGCCAAAGAAATAAATAAAGAAGAAGCAAAGAGAAGAAAGGAAGAAGATCAAACCACCCTGGTAGAACAAGTGAAAAAAGTAAAAGAAATTGAAGCTGCTGGAAGTGACTCTTTTGTTCAGCAGACATTCCAATCAAGTAAAGAAGTCAAAGACTCAGTGGAACCTAGCGAGGAGAAGCACCAACTCACCCTCAGGACCAGCAGCAGCAGGTGCTGGCGCACCAGCAATGAGAAAGGAGTAGGCCTGGCAGCACCCTGCTGCTGTCAAGTACCAAGATGACAATTCTCTGGGCTCATCCACATTTATTTCTTGAGGAAGCTGATGCTGAGGAAAAGGGGTTCAAAAGATGAAGTGCTCTGACAAGAAAGGCTAATGGGAAAGTCCTGTGACCTAAATAATGTTGTGGTTGAATTAACAGTAACATTGAAAATTTAGGTTTTTAAATCCCAATTTAACTTTTTTACTCTTAAAAAGAGCTGACCCAATTATACAAAAAGGTTATCTCATTTGTTTCCATGGGGGCTTGAATATTTGTTGATTGAACTTAAACACTGTGAGTATTAAAACTAGTGTAAAATTGAGGGGTATATGAAAATGTCCTAATGTTAATAAATCTATTCCTAAAAATATCAATCTGAAAATACATGGCACACATAGTGTTTCTGAGTATAATTTTTAAAATATCAAGTTGGGATTTAAAGACACAATTTTGGTTAATCATGCATACATAAGAATCAAACTCCATGCCATAAAAATGAGATTTCATCTTCCATGTATTATGAAACCATTCTGAATCTTTTGTTTCACCTTACTGGAAAATGTTAAGTAGAAGAAAAGCATTCTCAACAATCTAAGCAAAATGAGCATGCTAATATTGAAATAATAACTTTATTGAAAAAACTCGGGAAAATTAAATTCATGACTCATTGGTTAGGAAAAAAAAGAAAATTCTAGAAAATGCAAACTATTCAACAGTATCAGGGAGAGAACAGTGGTTGCCAAGGGATGGAGAGGAAGGGCTATGATTGCGAAAAGCTACTTTTGTAAGGGTATAAAGGGAGACTTTTGTTGGTGGTGCATAGTTCTCCATCTTGATTGTGGTGATGGTTTCACAGCTGTGTACTTGTGCCCAAACTTACTACATTGGACACTTTAAATATGTACAGTGTCTTCTATGCTGATTATACCTCAACAAAGTTAAAGCTTTTTTATTTTTTTAATTTTATGTATTTCTTTTTAGAGAAAGGGGAAAGGAGGAAGAAAGAAAGGGAGAGAAATATCAGTGTGGGGTTGCCTCTCATGTGCCCGCTACCAAGGACCTGGCCCACAACCTGAGCATGTGCCCTGACTGGGAATCGAACTGATGACCCTTTGCTTCACAGTCTGGTGCTCAATCCACTGAACCATACCAGCCAGGGCAAATTAAAGCTTTTTAAAGAGAAAAAACAAAGACAAAAAGAGGGCTCTGAAGCAGTCGGGTCTGAGTGTTGCCTAAAGCATTCCTAATAATTAAACAGGCCACTGTTTCAGCTGGTCACAGAAATGCAATTACTTTTTAACAACAATTCCTAATTTATCTTTCCTGTCCATTTGGACTGTTCACAGTCCATTGCCCAGTTGCTCAGAGGCTGCTCAGAACCACACAGGCCTGCAAAAAGGCAACCACACTCCAAATCAGGCTCGGCATGCCCACCATTGAGTTCCTCTTCCCACTTTTGAATTTGAATTTAAAAATGACATATAATGTCTGTTAATTTAGACAAGATGAATTTCATCCCCTCCCTCCCCACTTTCGGCAGGGGGACCTTTCCATGTCCTTCTCCAACCCTGACACAACCATTTTTTATGTATCAAGCTTCAGGTGATATGTATGTACAGGACATAGTTTTCTGAAAATTGTTTTTTATGAAATTTCTTCAGAAAATTTAAAAGTTAGTTCATGAGCTCAAGAGATTATTAGCCTGACTCAAAAGGTATGTGTGATTAATGGACATCGTTAAAAAAATCACGACCTCCTAAGATGAGTGCGTCTTTGTTGCAACTGCTCGGAGGGAGATTTCGTGACATCCATTCTAGCCTCTTGGCAGTAACAGGTCTGAATCCTGGGCTGCGGCACAGGGCAAAGTCAGCAAGGTCGCTGGAGGAGAAGCTAATGGTGGAGAAACAAACCTCAGGTGTTCTGATAAAGTGAGTTTGCTATATACCATGAACATCAGAAAACTGTTTGAAAAAAGAAAACCTAAAATTAAGGCGATGTCAGAAAAACACTGCAAGATAAAGATAAATAGATTGTATGACCTTGGGCGCTAGGTACTGGTTCAAAAAATTGCAAAACCATGAAAAGGAGAATCTCTCAGGTGTAAGAGAGTAGAAAATTCACTCATTCTGGCAGTTGTCTGGTAGTACGTAATCGGGGGTGGGGTGAGCTGTTTTATCGCTTTGCTTCTGCTTCCAATTCAGGGAACATATGATTAGAGGCGATCACTTTCTCTGCCAATTATTATTCTTTCTCATACCAGATTATAACTGGTCCCTTCTATGCCAAATTCTTTGGCTTGGGGCTAAGAAGTAATTCACAGTCTACTGTGCACTGGATGTATATGTTCAGAGTTTTCACGGTTTTGCTTGTGTGGACTTTTTTATCTTGCTCTGATCACCTAATCTGATTTAGTGCCTGTAAGTACCCTGGAGGTGATGCTGGGCACTTCTGAGGCATCTCTGATGAGCAGAGGGACTGGAGGGAAGTGTAAACAGAAGAGGCAAGAGCTGGGCTGCTTGTAGAAGCATTCAGTTCCTCGTCAGACTGTGTAGCACTGAACCTACCAGCTGCCTCAGTGCCCTCCTTATGGCTCGGGGTTCAGCTAATGTGCTGAGATAAAAGCAGCAGACAGGTCCTTAGGGCAGAGTCAGGCTGTGTGGACATGACATGCGTGGACTTCACCGCATGACACTTGATGAGTCAGACATAAACAGAAGACCATGTAAGCAGCCAAAGGAGAGGTCTGAAAAGGTGTGCCAGGATGTCTGAGCTGGGAAGTATTGACATTGGGAACAGAAGAAGCACAGCTCTAGCAGAGAACAGCAGGCAGCTTCCCTGCTAGCCCTGTGGAACTCAGCCATGAATCCAGAAGTCATCTCACTGGGATAAGTGTGCATCACCCACGTAAAGTTAAGAGCTGTCACAAAACAGAATTTGGGGTATATGTGCAACCAAAAATGTGTCACCAACCTAAGGGAGCATCTTGCTAAATAACTGACATCTCCCGATGCGTGTGAGCTTGTGTAGTCTGTAGGCCCGGGGCTGCATCGTTTCATCCATCTCCTCTGCAAATGGGCTCACTCCGGCCTCAAAACCCAACCCAGGCACTCAGGGTTATTTTTCATAATGTTCCAATCTGAAACTTTACAGTTCTTGAAGCCCATTTAAAATGATAATCAGGAAGCTTTTATTTCTGTAGCTGTCTCCTTTTATGTAATATAAAACAATATAAAAGCTTAAAATGTACTTCTAATAAGCAGCATTTATTTAAATTTAATTTTTATTGTATTTTTTTTTCCATTACCAAGCACCATCATTTAGATAATTCAGATGAAAAATAAAATTTGGGGGAGCACTAAAGAGTATTCCTCTAGACTTCCTATAGGACATTGCTTCCTATAATGACACTTAACTTCTCATTTGAGGCAACAATTCTGGCAAGTGCTTTTCACTCCTAGTTTCTGAATTTCTTCCCTCATGGCCCGCAGCCAGTCACTGGGCAACTCACGTTCACACAGCACCACTAAGAATGAAGATTAAAGTGTCTTTCCACAGTGCCACAGGGATCATACCTAGTGAATGGCGAAAACATAGATAGTTTACATTTAGTATTATAGGTAATATTGGAAGTTGTCAGGATGCAAGTCTCCTTACAAAAATTCTATGAATCTCAGTGTGCTATATAAAGGATTTTGTTCATGTTATAATGGCCACACTAGATACCAGTAAACAGAAAATGTCATTGGTATCCTTTGGTCCACACAGACCTACTCCATACAGCTTAGAGGCAAAGGAGAGATTATTGTTTTGTATCATGAGCATGGAGGTCTTCAGAAAATTAAACCATGAGTCAATTTGAAACAGTCAGAAGTGATGTCATCATTAAGTTACATTTATTATGAAGTTCCCATATTCACACAACTCTTCTAACTTAAAGAATTCAAGTCAGCTTGTAAAATTTATGCATTTCTTTCCTCCCAATCTTTTATCTATCCTTACTTTCCTAAATATTATTTAGAAATGTTTTTAGTGCCCAATAACAAAGCCCAACTAAGGATATTTATTGTTTACTTAGGGAGAAGACCGGAAGGCAGTGGTCCGAGGACTGTTTGACACCTCAGCAATGCCCTTAAAGGCCCAGACTATTTATTCCGTGGCTTCACCATCCACAGAGTGCCTGTTGTCCTCTTGTTTGTCACCGAGTGCTCATACAATGGCTGCCGTGACCCCAGCATGATAACCTCCCCATCGTTTTCAATGCCAGAAGCAGAAAGATAAGCGCAGGTGCAAAAAAGGTGGTTTGGCGTTGACTAGTTCCATGAGCAATGAAAAGAAGATGACTCACTCCTTGGCATGGTGTAAGCTAGGAAGAGTTTAAAACAAAGAACAATAATATGAGCACTTTGTGCCAGGCATTGTGCGTCACAGTTCTTATTTCACTTTTATAAGGCTGTGAGATGGGTACTGTTAAAAATCCCATTTTATAGAAATATATTCTCGATGTAGCAAAATTAAAAGTGGCTTTTACAAAAAAATGTTTTTCAATGACATTTGACTCTAC
Organism: Tonatia bakeri; assembly: GCA_004024845.1. Lineage (NCBI taxonomy): Eukaryota > Metazoa > Chordata > Mammalia > Chiroptera > Phyllostomidae > Tonatia > Tonatia bakeri. The sequence goes on along the minus strand of PVIA01002629.1, from coordinate 11,125 downwards.
CGTTTTATACAAAATGTTTGTTTTTGTCCCAGATATGGACATATAGGGGTTCAGATTCCCCTTCAAGGAAGGGATTGTCGGCCCTGCTACCAGGAGTGTGGACAGCAGGCGGCCCTCAGATGGAGCCTGTGTGGACGCAGAACCCCCTCTGCCACCATCACCCCGCCAGCAGGGCCCATGTCCGATGGCAGAGAGAGCGGGGGTGGGGGGGTGGGGGGTAGGGGGCTGGGGGTGTGTGGAGGCAGGCTGTAGGGCAGGTGTTCTGGCCCAATGGGGGACAGCGCTAATGGACCGATTCAGCTGGACCTCCGTTGCGCATCCTGCTTCTGTGTGCCCTTTTCCACAGGTGTTGATCCTAAAGGCTACCTGATAAAGAGCCTGAACCAAACTAAGTCTCAGAGGCTGCTTCCCAGAAAAATAAAATTGTACCAGTTTTTAATATCCCTCCTACCTCTTGTCTGCACATATTAATTTTTTATTTCATGTTTTGGCAGACATTCTGAAGTACTACTTTTAGTCCAGTTTTTCAACTTAACATTCTATCATGAACAGTTTCTCATTGTTACAGAGCCTTCATAAGTACTACTTCAAAATGTAAAACTAAAGTAATATAACCATATTGTAGAGTCTTTGAAAAAGAGAAACTTCCTCATAACTCCACTACCATGTAGTTGATTTCATATTTTGGTATATTTCCTGAATTCTTCCCTCTAAAAATAGTTGTTATAAGGTTATAATCACAATGTATAAAATGTCCTTTTTTCATATTCTTTAAGATTTGTTTTTTCATTTACTTATTTATTTATTGCTCTCCCTTGGGCCAGAAAGGTGGGTCATAAAAATTACATAAATTTAGTAAAATATGTTAGAGATTAGCTCAGGGCTCCTATTCTTCAGATATTTATGTAAATATACAACCAGCACTGGAACACATGGCGAACGAGAATCCAGAGCCCCTCTGAGGTTCTGAGAAGGTCTAACTCCTCACAGACTCATTCCCCAGCTCCCTGCCTGTAAAGGAGACAGCTGGCCGGGTAAGTCCTGCCACAGCAATCTGGACGATAAGCACAGCACACTCATTAGTTGTTACATGTACACAAAAACCCCACAGAATAAACAAAACCAAAATCTGCTTTCACCAGATATTTGTTTTGCCTATTTTACTAAAGCTTTGGGGCCTCCAGGGTGCAAGCCCTCGCCATCTTGCTGGCTCCTCTGTCCTTCCTCCCTTGCTGAAGCAAATTCCCTCACCTCACACAGGAACTTCCACCCCTTTCTGGCCCTTCACAGGGAGCTTCTACCCCAAAGCAGCTGATTCTAACTCAGATGATTTTCTCAACAAGGACAGGTCTTGCCCTACAAGTAATTGTCTGCTTGTTAAGGCTGAGACAAGAGGAACGTCTTTGGCCTTCTGTGTCAAAGTAAGACTGTGAGGAGATAGGTCAGAGGGGAAATGAGAGTAGAAAGAAGATGCTAGGAGGGAGGTTAGCTTGTGAAATGCACGTCAGTGAAGTTTCTGAATTTGGGGGGTTTCAAGGGAGGGCAGAGGAAAGAGCCAAGTCAAGAAACATGACCAAGAAGTGTCTGAGATCTTAGCAGCTGGTGAAACCTGAAGAACAGAAGAGATGGAGAAATAAAAAGTGACACCATAATTATGAATCCAGGACGAAGGGAAGTGGTCCCACCTGGAGATGAAATGAGGAACTTGGGAAAGAAGGCCAGTTTGGAGGGGAAGGTGAGGCATTTATCTTCATCGGGAAGGATCTAACTGGACTTCTTTATAAATGAGGTGGAGTGTGCATGAATGGGCCTCTGGAGTGTTACTGGGTCTGCCCCGGCTCCTGGATGACTGGGAGCATTCGTGGAGGTCTATGGAATGACTCCGTCACTAACAATTCTGGCCAAAGAGCCAGGGGATTTGTAGTAAGATTTGGGATGAATCAAAAAATATTTTTGGTAGGGGCCAGGTGATGGAGTGGTGTAGGGAGATGGGTTAGAAGAGCAAGTAAGAGACTGTGTTTGTGAATTCTCAAGTGCCCATAAGTAGGGCTTTTCTTTTTGTTATTTTGCCTGTTTGGATGTTGGTGTTATTTTGTAAAAGGGGAAGGCATCATGCTGGAGATGAAAAATGATTTTCTGCCACTTGCTGGTTTAACTCTGTTACCATGGCAACTGATTGTATCAGCCGGGAGGGAGGAATTTACTGCAGAGGCACCCTATATCTGACTGTTGTGATTTTAAAGGAAAATATTTACAACTCTGTCAATAGCGTTCCCATCAAAATTGTGAAGCATGGCCTATTCAACTTGATTTCAATGATTTTTAAAGAGTTCGTTCATTACTGACTCCAAGTGACATCACCATTTTTGACCAGTTACCAGGAACAAACCCCTGCAGGATGTATATACACAGCCTCTGTTTGTTGGGGTTTGTTTATCTTTTTCTCTCAATTCCATCAATAATGGAATTAATTGATCCCCTTTGAGGTTTAAATCAAACCAAAAGATTAAAATAATTGTATGAGGCAGATGTGACTGTGTTCTGTGGAGAGCTTGGTCCTCACCTCGCTTCTGTCTGGCCGCGGAACTCAGAGAGTCTCCTCCTTCTCTGAATAAAAAAACCTTTCCCTCAGGCACTGGTGAGAAATAGACTTGTTGTAATGGAAGGCTCGGTGGCTTACATCACACCTCGGAGCCTTTCACCTGCTCCCCACGGAGGACACCTTTTCCTCTGGTCTTTTCATTTTAGCTGTCTGAATTAAAGCATTTCAAAAGCCTTTATTTTTATTTCCCTTCCAAATGCAGACATAGTGCTAGGAGTTAAGATAGTAAGACAATGTGGATCAAGACAGGGTTTCTTCTCAAGGAACTTACACTGAAGTAGGGGAAATAGATGAGTGAATAAATATTTTATTACAATGTATAATAAGGGTAATGACAGAGGTAAACAGAACATTCAAGGGTGACTCACCTGGCCTGGAGAAGTAGCAGGGAGTGAGGAAGTTTTCTCCAGAGCCGACACTATTATTTAGGGACCAAGATGAGTTTGACTGAGTAGGGGAGGTAGGAATGGGCAAGGGATGCTCTGGACTGAGCAAATGGCAATAAGGCAGAGAAAATATTGATTGGCAGATGAAACCATGATATGTATATATTTTTAAAAACTTACTGTGAACCTGCTATATGCCAGGCACTACAGGCTACCAATTTTTTTTGTTACTCATAATTCAAAGCTCTCGATGACAAGTTGTCATTATTACTCCTCTTCAACAAGGGAGACAGCAAAGATTCAGTGAGGATGACTACTTGTCCGAGGTCCAACAGTAGTGATGGAAGTTCAGCCCAGCTTGGCCTGACTCCAGAGCGGTTTGATTCCACTTCTCTTGTGCAGATTCAGTATGCAATTGGACTGAAGAAAGGCATATGTATTTCTGGTTGATTCAATTTCCTGATAAATTATATGATTGTTTCTGATAATTATGGATAATTTATTCAAACAAAGATAAATGAAATTATTGCATAGGGACTCAGATGTCTGAACAAGCCTTTGGCTATAAAATAGGAACCTGAGATTGAATTTATGATTGGAAACTTTTTTTATGAAGCATATATTAAAATCTATTTTTCTGCCATGTAAGAAACTCATTTCCAAAACCAAGGCTTCACGAAGAAGCCCTATTTCTGTGTGTTTTGTGATTGGAGATGTAGAGGATGATGGTGCAGGGTCAAGGCAGAAGCATGTGTGGGCTTTTGCTTTTCTTTCTCTTACTCAAGGAAAAAAAACAAAATGCTGAAATAAATTAGCAGCACATTAAGTTTGGAGTTTTAAATACAAGCATCAACAGAAAGTACACACCCAAATCATTTATTCAAGCACAGCCTACAACAGAGGGAGCCTCGCTTTTAGAGCACGCTTTTGCAGGATTACATTCCACGTAGTATGACTGCGTTGATGGCAAGCCCACTGTGCACCTTTGAAATGTAATCTATTCCCGTGTATTGAGGATCTTTTTAGTGCACTCCAAGTATTGCCTTGGATTCTGTCACTGGTGTTGTAAGTGTAGTAGAGCAAACTAGTAATTATTCCATTTCCTCAAACTGTTTGAAATGTATAAACACAGAATGAGTGCCTGGATTTTGTCATTCCCAATTGTGGTTTTATACTTCATTCTCCATGCAGTCAGCAAAGTTCGAGGCCAGCATATTCATTTCTAAGGATAAAAAGACAAAATCTGACATTTTATGACTTTAATGGGGAATCAAACATCTATTGCACTAATCATCATATACCCTAGTGAACAAGAAAGCAGAGATACGGGCATTTGGTGAGGGAAGACATGGAGGGCACAACAACTTGTGCCATAGTTAGGGAAGGCTCCAAATATTGTCACAAAGGTGTTCCTTGCTTGGTCTGCAGAGTGAGTGGGAGTGCTTTAGGAAGATCCATAGAAGGATATCCTTGAATTTGAGACCAGGATCCACAAAGGCATGAAGGCATGAAAATGCAGATTTTAAAAACAGGATGTTAACACCAGACCAGAAGTGAGAGTATACTGCGTGGAGTGAGGAGGGAAGCAGGAAGTGCCTCACAGTAGCCTAGGTTAGAAGGTGGTACAGATTTTAAAGACTCTGTACTCTGTTCTACAGCAACTGGACCAAAAGCCAGTGCAGGGAAGTTACACCAGTGAACTGAGAGCTGTGTATTTCAAAAAGTGGTGAGCTTTAGAGAAGGCAAGTCTATATATTCTTTTGAATATATATTGAATATTCATAAGATATCCTAACTTGGATATTCAAGCTAAAACATTTGTGTTTGAACCCTACTGCCTCCTGTTTTCAGGCAAGCTGGCAGACGGCTGGCAGAGTTCCATTCTATCCCTTCTCACCTTCTTTTTTTCTAGCCTGATTAACAGACTCACTCCTCACAGGTCTGGTTCTCAAGTCTTCGTAGCATTCCACTGAATTTCTGCCAAGGTCTTTTCCTCCACAGATATTCTTCATTAAAAAGATCATTTGTTTATTTTTGACTAGGCAATACATGTATATAATTCAACCAATAGCATCTTTTCCATGCTGTCCTTCATTTGCCCATTTCTTACTGTCCCCTCACCCTAATAGCCATTATTTTTAACTTTGTATTTGCCTTTCCAGAAGTTTTAGGATATAAAAGCCAATGCAATATATGTGCTTTTTCCCTTTTAAAATAAATAAGTTCAATAACAAATAAAAGATAAAAATAAATTCAAGAAATCTTTAACCAAGATAAATAAATAAATAAAGTTAAACTTCTCATTATAAAGTTTTTCACCTTTTTTTCACTTACAGTGCTGAAAATATTTCCAAAGAAGTTCACAAAGTTTCTCTTAATTTTTTAACATGCATAATAATCTATTATATGACTATACCAAATTTGTTCAACCGGCCCCCTATTGATAGGCACTTAGGTTGTGTTTAGATGCCTGCTATTATAATTTCACATGTATAAATATAATCTTGTGGGCAAATTCCTGAAAGTAGGAATTCTGTGTCAAATGGAAAATATTATATATATGTGTGTATATATGTATATATATATATATATGTGATTATTGTATTGGAAGATAATGCCAAATTGCACTTTCCTACTATCACACACCAAGAGTTCCTGTTTCCTCACACACTCACCAATACGGTGTGCTGCCAGCTTTATGACGTTTTTAGTCAATGAAAACTGAAATCTAAGGGTACTTTCAATTTTCATTTCTCTTATAAATAAGCATAAGCATTCTTTCGTATATTTAAGAGGTATTAAAGAGGCATCCTTTTCTATGAACTGTTTATTCATAACTTTATGCATTTTTATGCAAATAAAATATCCTTTGCCATTTTTCTATGTCTAATGGACATCATAAACTTTTTGTATGTTTTCTAAACTTTTTGTATGTTTTATATATATGCATATATATGCTATATATGTGTGTGTGTGTGTGTGTGTATATATGCAACCAGCATTCATTTTCACCCCTGATTTTGCTCACTCCTAAATCATAGGGATTGGAAGCTAGAAAGTACATTATATGAATATGAGGTACACCTGTAGGATTTTAGAAGGTGGCAAGAAGGCAGAAACCATGTTCTCTTCCAGAAGTGAAGGCAGATAAATGGCTTCAGTGCCATGAGTCTTTGCAAGGACCTGCCTGCTGTCTTCCTCAGGACTGAGGGGTGCTGTGAGGCTGGTTGCAGTTTCGGGTTATACAATAATAAACATCAGCTGAAAATCTTCTGCAGTTCAGTAATGGAGCATAGTATAAAATTAGTATTTAGAAATTATATATATGCATCTATAAGGAATCATAACCACTATATATATACTCAATATTATCTCTGTATAGTCAATATAAAAACATAATGGAATGAAAGAGCCTATTATCAATAGTGACTGTAAGATAAAATATCAAGAAATAAATGTATCAATAATTAGGCAAAAGCCTCTGTGAAGGGAAAATAAGACTTGGACAAATGGGAAGATATTCATGGTTTTGGATGGCAAAACTCATTACCAAGAAAAATTTATTGAGATTTTCTGTGTAGCCTCATCTGGTCCATTTTGGTGACACTGCTATGGATGCTTGAAAGGAAGTATTCATTATTTTCTGGGTACTGAGTATACATTAATTTATGTCCCTTATTAATGTTATTTAGGTCTTCTATATACTTGTTTTGCCAATTTATCTTTCATGGACTGAAAGATGACTTAAAGTTTTCTACTAAAAACATGGTTTTGTTAACCTTTCTGGTATTTCCTACAGTTTCTAAATTATGAAAAGGTATACTGTATACTGTTACTTTGTGTTTAAGTAAATATTTATAGCTGCCATATGTTCATCATTAATTGAAAGTTTCCAGATTATAGCCCTGGCTGGTATAGCTCAGTGAATTGAGCATGGGCTGTGAACCAAGGGTTGCCAGTTCAGTTCCCAGTCAGGGCACATGCCTGGGTTGCAGGCCAAGTTCCCAGGGGGGTTCACGTGAGAGGCAATCACACATCGATATTTCTTTCCCTTTCTCTTTCTTTCGCTTTCCCTCCCCCTCTCTCTAAAAATAAATAAATAAAATCTTAAAAAAAAAGAGAGAAAGTTTCCGGATTATAAAATGCCTACAAAAGTTATTTTCACATCCTTCCTGCAACATTCTCCCCCTCTCCACCCAATTTGGGTCAACAATGTATTTTTTAACTTTATCTTTATACCATTTCTATATGCTCAGATTCATATTAGTTTACTTTACAGCTTTAAATGATATCCTTCACTCAGATATATTACATATCATTGTACTCACTGTTCCTCCCACTTTTTTCATCTTTCCATTTCAATCTGTGGTAGGTAAGTCACGTTTATACTGCCGGATGTTAACATTTACTATCCCTCTATTGCAGGGAATGTGTCATGTTTACCATTGTGTTCCTGTCCTTCTAGTCCTCATACTATTTGTTTCCTTTTTTTCTTTTCTTATTTGGTAATTCCAACTATATGTTGGATTTCCTTTGCCTGTTTCTTCATCCTTTTTTTCACTATTTTTTTAAACTTTTAAAGAAACAAATTTCTTTTTTGTTTTAATTACTTTACAGTGTCTATTTTGAGTTGTGCTCACCCCAGCTTTGCCTTATTTCTATGACGTTTCTTACTCTTTCAGTTCTCTGCTGCTTTTCCCCAGCTCATGTTTCCTCTCCTCCCATTGTTTTGTCTTCCTTTCCCTGAGTTCTTAGTTTCTGTTGTCAGAGAGGTGATTGCTTCATTCGGTTGTTGAGTTTATGAATGGCTTCCTGTCCTTGTCTTTGCTATCCATTTAATCAATGAAATTCTGTGTTTTACTTGAACATTTTCTGACACAACTGAGCTCCATTTTCAGGTAATACACAGCAGCCCATGAAAATATATGGGGCAAAAGTACTTTTTTTTTAATGCAAAGGTATAGTTTGACAAATATCAATAAAATACAAGGTTATACTTTGTGGAGTTTTTATTGATGAGACCCAGAGTGCCTGTCCTGTATTTTAGGTATTCACTGAAATTCTCTGGAAAAGGAACATGCTACCTGGACACTTATCATGAACTGACATATCCTCATGGAGGTGTTATGCATTCCTCTATCAATAGCTCATAGGTTATGTGGGTTTTCCCACAGCTTAAAACAAAAACTCTGGTTAATGATGTGCATGCTGAAGTATTTAGGAAGATATGTACTCATGTCTGCAATTCACTTTGAAACGCATAAACATAAGATAGATTGATAGGTGGCTAGAGGGTTGGACTAATGGATAGATGTATGGGAAAGCAAGTGCAGTGAAATGTTAAAGAAAGACTAGGTTCACTGTAAAATTGTTTCAAGTTTGCTATATGCTTGAAATTACTCATTGTAAAATGTTGGGGAAGATTGTGGAAGTGCAACAATTACTATGTGGTTGTTAATTTCATGACAGTTACAATGCTCCCAAATCAAGGGCTTTGCGTATTTAATTCCAACAGATGAAAATGGAGGAGTCAGCCACAACAGCTTGATGATTTCTTTCTACTCTGAATTTTTCCCAGAGCTTCCTGATTGATGTGTTAAGAGGTTGAATGTCTTAACATGAATGTCCAAGGTAAGGTGCTACCCGCCAGGACCCCTCCAAGGATGACTGGAATGACGCCAAATGAAGGCCATTTCAGTGGAACTTCCACTAAGACAATTCTCCTATTACTCTTTTGAAATTGGAAAAACTACTTTCCAAGCAGTCTTGTCTTAGAATTCCACTGGAAGCAGTCCAAGTTTGGTGGGTCACGTAGAATACTTCCAAAAGTGTATCCAGCTCTGTGTGCCCTATCTGCGTATCCAGTGTGGAAGTTGCAGAAACTCCAACACTTTACATTTTAGTCTCTCATCATCCAGATAAGTCTGGATGCCAGAAGTCAACTGCAAACAGGCTATTTCTAGACTGCCTGAGTGAAGCAATTCAAATGAATTATTTTAATGAGACTAAAGGGCACTGACTAGATGGGTCTCTTAAAAGTCACCTGTCAGTTTTGACCTTATGTGTAACACATAACTTGCTGACACCCGAATCTCATAGGTTAATCTAAAGGTTTACATTTTCATGGGTGAGATAATTTATACAAAATGGTTTTTTGCCCTTTAGGCGCTTTTGTTAAAATCAGAAACAAAGATTCTGGCTGTTGGAAGTTGCCATGTGTCCCACAGAAGATATGTTGGAGCCCTAACCCACCCCTAGGGCATGTGAGTGTGACATCATTTGGAAATAGGGTCTCTGCACGTGTAACTAAGATACCAGTTAAGATGATGTCATCCTGGAGTAGGGTGGGCCCCTTATGTCTAGTTTTAGGAAAACACATATGCATACCCAGCAGGGAACTCCAAGTGGTGATAAAGGTAGGTGAATGGTGAGTCTACACACCAAGAAATGCCAAGATTCCAGGCAACCACTAGAGGCTAAGAGAGAGGCACAGAACAGATTCCCTCTCAGAGCCCTCCAGAGGGAACCAAACTTGCCAACACCTTGATTTTGAACTTCTAGCTCTCAGAACAGTGACAAATACATTTCTGTTGCTTTAGCCATCAAGTTCGTGGAATTTTGTTATGGCAGCCCTAGGAAAAAATATACTGACCAAAATTATGGATTCCTGTAGACATAACTTTAAAGGTCAGTATGATCATAAGTAATGTCCTGTTTCATACAGTCTCCACTCATTTCCTTATTTCATAGAGCCACACCATGCCATAAATGATGCTTTCAACTTCAGTAAAAGATTAACATAAAAAATGCAGGTGAAGAATCACCAGTAGAAGCTATAATTAAGTATTGGTCACATTTAGGTGGTGACTCCAGCAAGACATTCTGGGTCAGATTTTTGTTTTGCTCAGAGAAGGAAGCTTATAAACTCCTGGTAAAATTCATACTCTCCCTGCAAGCAGCCTTTCTTTCTCCAAATGAAAGAGGTAATAGGGAAAATAATTTTCTAAAAAGCCAAACAAAATTCACATCAGCTTCTGACTTGTTTAAAATTGTTTTCTACTTTTGTCCTGAATTTCCTCACTAAATCATATTTTCCTGGTTTGGACTTAGAACACATAAAGCTTTGATATAATTTTTCTCTTTAGAAACAAAAAGTGAAAATATTTAAATCATTTAGAATGGTGGACTTAATTTCCTTTGTTTGTTGTGATTTTCATGGTAAAGTTCTTAAAACTTGGCAAAAGGATAAAAGGAAAAGAGCGAAACATCTATTGCCATTTTCCTTTTCCATTATTAATTTAGAGAGCCATGTTGCTGTGGACCTGTATTTCTGGGCACCAGGAAATGAGGCAGTGGAACTTGAACTTTCCCAGAATGTAGGGTCACTTGCTCTTAGTCAGATTATATACACAATAACAGTGTGACTAGAAGGAAATAATCTGTATTATGTGGTCATTGCAAGGTGTATGGCTTAGGACAAGGAATGCCATCTGGAGCAATGGTCATAGCCAGAAATTGCCTGATGAAGAGCTTTAATTATGTTTTCTCAAGCTCTTATAATTGCTATAAAATGGCTTTTTTCCATTGCCATACCACATAACCTAGTGAATCTCTACTTCCTGCTGTCTTCGTAGCTCTGTTAAAGGAGGAACTAGCATTTTGAACCACAGCATCAAAAATCATGACTGAATTTTTCCCTTTTTGTTCTATGGCCTTTGGATTCGGTTCTAAAGAGACACATGGGGCTCTAGGGTAACGCGCTGACTGCTTAGGAATAGCCGGACTAGTAAAACGAGTGTGAGCTCTAGCTGGCGGCTTGAGAGGTGGAGTCTTAATCCCCCTCTCCGGTGTGCAGGGGAGAATTTGGCCGATCTGAGGAGAATCAGACTAGGAGACCACGGATATCGCAACATTTATGAAAATAGGGCATCAAAAGTAATCCAGATATTGAATGAACTGACGGTAGGAGGCCAGAAGGGACCCAGCTGGACGCGGAGGTCGTCTGAGAGAGCCGAGCAGACTCTGTCCCCAGTCAGGGGTTGAAAACTTCAGAAACGCAGGAGCTGTGCGCACCCACGGGGAACAGTGAGTACCCAGTCTGCCGGACCAGGAGAGGCCTTGTCGTGGGGGGGGAGTC